>CM076570.1:1164514408-1164810313 GCA_034641835.2 Pinus albicaulis | reverse complement strand
ACATCCATTTGAGGTATGGTCATATTAATTATCATGATTTGTTAGTGTTGTAGAAACAAAGAATGGTTGAAGGACTCCCTATGTTAAAGAATGAATATGATGCTTCTGAAGTTCGTGCATTGGGAAAAATTCACAGATATGAATTCTCCTCTAATTTTGATAGGAGAAGAAGAAATGTATTAGGACTTATGCATTTTGATGTTCGTGAACCCATGTAGACTAGATCCGTAGGAGGTACTTATTATTTTGTGTTTTTTATTGATGATCGCACAAGGTACACTTGGGTGTACTTCCTTAGGAAAAAGAGTGGCATATTTAAGTATTTAAAAGAATTGAAAAAAAATGTAGAGAAGTAAAAAAGAAAGTTCATAAAGACTCTTCGTTCAGATCAAGGGAGAGAGTAGAGATTGGGGAACTTCACCAAGTACTGGAAGGATCATAGAATAGTGCATAAATCTACAATACCCTACACTCCACAACAAAATGGTGTTGCAGAAAGGAAAAAAAATATTGGTGGAGTGTGCTTGGAATATAATTAAAGGTAAGAATATCTCAAATGGTTTTTGGGCGGAGGGAATTAATACTATTTTTTATTTAAAGAACATAATTCCAACAAGGTATCTTGATCTCAAGACACCATTGGAATCCTTGTATGGTTTTAAACCAACGATTCATCATTTGAGGGTGTTTGGGAGTAAAGCCTTTGTACATATTCTGAAGGAAAATAGAGATAAGATTGATGCTAAAGCTATTAAATGCATTTTTGTGGGATATTGTTCAAAATTTAAAGCTTATAAAATGTTTGCTCCCTCTACTGACAAATTTTTTCGAAGTAGAGATGTGATTTTCCATGAGAAAGAAGATGAAGGAAACAAGGACAAAAATTATGAAAAGTAGCATATCCTTCCTAAAGAAGAAGACAATAGAGAAGAAAAAAAATCATAAGATAGTGAGCAACAAAAGCTTGAGGAAGAATCCACTGATATGGACACCACCAGCGATGAGATCCCACCTAGAGGTGGAGAAGTATCCTCAGAGAACATGGGTGAAGACTAGGAAGTGAAAAAGATATCTACTTGACAGATTCGTCTACCTGAAAGGTATAAGGACTATGACCTCATGAATAGTGTTTTGAATTTCATAGAACCCATGAGTTTTAATGAAGCTAATGAACATGAAGTGTGGATAAAAGCAATGAAGGAAGAATATAAATCTATAATTACAAACAAAACCTTAGAATTGATTGGACTTCCTAAAGGTAAAGAGCGCATAGGATGTAAATGGTTATACAGACCCAAGTTTAAAGAAGATGGAAGTATAAATAAATATAAAGATAGATTGGTGGAAAAAGGGTACTCACAAAAAGAGGGTATTGACTATGCATAAACCTTTGCACCTGTAGCTAAATTAAATTACTATTAGACTATTAATTTCATTGGCTACAAAATACCATTGGAACTTGCACCAATTAGATGTAAAACCTTCTTTTATAAATGGGGATTTAAAGGAGGAGGTATATTTGATGCAACCAGAAGAGTTTGTGAAAAAGGGGCAAGAACAGTTAGTTTGCATATTAAAGAAATATTTGTATAGGCTAAAGTAGGCACCTAGGTCATGGTATGAAAATATAGAATCATTCTTTCTTCATGAAGGTTTTATGAGGAGTCAAAGAGATCCAAATATGTAGTCCAAGATTGATGCAAAGGAGCATATTGTGTTGATTTCCTTGTATCTTGATGATTTAATTGTTATGGGAAATTAAGTTACAAAATATTGATGGAATTAAGGAGTAGATGTCACAAGTATTTGAGATGAAATATCTTGGCGAGTTACATTAATTTATAGGTCTTGAAGTTTGGATAGGTGTTTCTCAGTCTTTTTTTACTCAAGTTAAGTATGTCAGAGAATTTCTTAATAAGTTTAAGATGGATCAATATAGATTTTCTTTCGTTCCAATGCAACAGAATGTGAAACTTCATTTTGATGGTGACTCAAAGGAGTTTGATGGTACCATGTATAGACAACTAGTTGGAAGCTTGAATTATCTTACTAAAACTAGACATGATGTAGAATACTTTGTTAGTGTGTTAAGTCACTTTATGGCAAGACATCTAGTAAGCCATTGGAGAGTAGTGGAAGATGTACTCAGGTATCTTAAAGGAACATTTTTTTTTGTCTTAAGTATACTTATTCATTTGATCTTGAGATGACAGGCTACTCACATTCAGATTGGGTTGGTAATCCAGATGATAGGAGATCTATTACAAGTTATGCCTTTAGTATTGGATCTGAGATTATTTCATGTAGCAACAAGAAGCAACCTAATGTATCTCTTTCATCTACTGAGGGAGAGTATAAATCTTTGCGTGCAACAACTTGTGAAGCTATTTGGTTGAAGAGAACTCTTCAAGATGTTGGAGAAGAGCAAAAGAATGCTACAATGATCAATGTGACAACTAGATATCAATTAAGTTGGCAAACAGTCCATTGTATCATGCAATAAAAAAGCATGTTGATGCTCAATTTCATTTTATTAGAGAGAAGATACAGTATAAAGAATTTTACCTTGAATATTGTAATACTTGTGAAAATGTTGTAGATATGTTCACTAAGCCCCATTGGGAAGATGAAATTTGAGTTTTTGAGGGATATATTAGGTGTGGAAATAAATCCTTTCTCCATGTTTAGATTCAACAAGATGATGAGCTTAGTGGAAAGAGTCGCCTTCACTAAGTGTGCCCACAGGCTATTTTTGGCGCAAAGTCTATTTTTAGACTATGTCTATTTTTAGACATGTCAATCATATTGTATGAGTTGCAGGATGCTATTTGTGGATGGTTGGTCAAGTTGAAAAAATAGATGGACTTATATTTTTAGACACATTGGGCGGAGTCTATTTTTAGATTGCCAGTCTAAAAATAGATATGTCGAATATTATTAGCTCTTAATAATATTTGGACTCTAAACATTATCTTATTCTTTTGGAGCACTTCAGTTAAGTGCACAGATGTGGCACAGCAGCTGACAAAAGGAATTACGCTATTCCTGAGTGTTTACTGGAGCTATTGCATGGAGGGCTTTAGTTAGAACTCATGTGACAGAGTTTGGTGGAGTTGGAGAAGTAGTTGGTGGAGTTGTATTTAGTTTAACTCAATTAGACTCAGTTGAGCTAGTTGTATCTAGTATAACTGATTGATACACTAGTGAGAGTGGAGTGAATTAATTAGTTAATTAATTCACAAATAATAGCTCATTAATAAACTGAAGAATACATCAGTTAACTACAGTGCATGGAAGTTTCAGTGGAGACCAGTGGAGAGATAGGTGAAAGAGCAAGTGTGACTATCAGTTGTGACTATAGTGATGCATCGATTGCATCCAACACTCAGTGGAGATGCCAATGAGGATTGCGTGAGCAAGGATGGAGCAATTGAACTCATTCAAAGCCATTCTTCAGCAAGGATTGCGCAGTAGAGGCAGGCTAGTAGGTGGCAAAGATCGGTGCATGGATTTGCAAGATTGGGCTTGATTAGTGTGTAGCGATTGTATTGTACTGAGAGCTTGATATGATCAGCTTTGTATGAGGATTGTTACATGATCTCTATGACATATATTATATACATATAGTTGGGGTTTTCAGCTTCAGGCTTTCCCGTTAAACAACTGCGTTAATGTGTGTGAATTTTTATTGTTTCATGTGTGCATTGCAATCTTGATTTAATTTCCGCAAATGATCAATGGTGGAATAGATTCTGTATTTTGCATGAAGTTAAAATAGTGTGAGATCAGGAGAATATTGGATATATAACACATAAGTTATATAATTTCTACACTCCATTAAGGGGGGAACTTGACAATAATGTAGGAAAGTTGTTAAATGTTTGGATTATGTTCTATATTATATTTAGATCCTATTTTCTAGGAGACTATTGTGATCTCCCAAACATAATGTAATATTTTATATTTATGTATGTTTAATTGTCTCATTAATGAAAGCCAATGTTGTGGCAGCCTCAGGAGCTCGTCACCTGAGGACTGCAAGTTTCATTCAATCAATTTTGTCTTTCATTTGAGTAGTTCATGTCACTTATGGTCTCAACCACATACAGTTTATAACCATATAGTTTATAACCTTTCCAAATAAAATGATTTACCTTCAATGTGGAGATGAATCGTAGGGACACTCCTCTCTTCATACCACAAACCTCAGTTGACCTATCTTCATCGTTTAAACAAAACACTTTTTTTTTAAACAATATATCAAAACTCGATGAGCTTTTCACTAGTCCATTTTGATTATTACATTGTATGCCCTAGGTTCCATATCATATTCATTCAACTTATTTGCACACACCTCGAGGATTACCCGACATCAGTCTACACTAGGTCCTACTTCTTGTTTGACCCCATAACCTCATAAGGCATTCTACTTGCTTAAAGTCATCGTGGTCATAGACATCCAACCGACATTCATTTAATACAAACAAAAATATTTAACTCATAGGGAGAGAGAGATTAAAGATATGACCTGTTCATTTTTTTAATACAAAAAAAAAAATTAACTCATAAGGAGAGAGAGGTTGAAGATGTGGCCTATTTATGAGAAATTAAACTATCTAAGAAGCATTCAAACTTAACCAGCCTAGATCCATCTTAACTTCAGATCTATCAAGCCTCGAGAGAGATAAAATCTCTCGAGGTGCAAACCTCTCTTTTGAGTGCAAAACTTGACGAAAGGTTTTCACCTTGAGAGATTTGATCCCTCTCAGTGCTTGATAGATCCAAAGTTAAGATGGATCTAGGCTAGTTTCAGTCATGTGCAACCAAGGAAAATCTATCGAAGATATGAATTTTTTTATCAATAATATGTAAATATATCTAATATTAATATAATCATTTTAAATATGCTAAATATGTGTAAGATTAACCTCATAATTTTAATTTTAAAGTTTCTTAGTTACCTCAGTTTTTTGAGATGATAAATATTGTTAATAACATTAATGATGAAAAAATATGAAAAAAAAAATTTAAATGCAAATTGACAGTAATAGTGTTGAATGATAGAAAATGTGAATAATAATAATGTTGTCAATTACAAAGAGTCTTCATTGTGATCAAGTTCAAACTATTTTATTTTACTATTCTTATTGTCACTCTTGTTAGATTTGTCATATTTTCATATTGTAAAACATTTAAATATTTAGCTCGAGTTGTTGTAGTAAACATCATACCTTGTCTCTCTTGCTCTCCAATATATAGCACAAAAATCAATGTACATTGACAATAATTTTTTGTTGATACACTGAAATCAATACACATTGTTAATCCAATCAATTTAAAATTAATGCACCATCATACATCCAATTATATCAAATCAAAAATCAACATCTACACTGAAATCAATGAAGCTAATGAAAGAAATCAAATAAGATTAGAAAACAACTTCTACACTGAAATCAATGCATCTAATGCAATCACAGATAGGATTAGAAATCAGCATTTACACTCAAATCAATGTATATATTTCAAGTAAGAAAAGATGATTAGAAACCAACCTCTACACTGAAATTAATGCATTTAGTGCAAGAAATCAAAAGATTATAAATCACCATGTACATTGAAATCAATGCATTTAGTGCAAGCAATCAGATAGGATTAGAAATCATCTACATTGAAATCAATGCATCTAGTGCAAGCAATCTCAATTATAATTAGAAATGAACATATGCATTGAAATCAATGCATCTAGTGCAAGCAACCAAATAGGATTAGAAAATACCATCTACACTGAAATGAATGCTTTTAGCACAAGAAATAAAATAGGATTAGAAATCATCTACATTGAAATCAATGCATCTCATGCAAGCAATCAAATATCATTAGAAATCAATATCTACACTAAAATTAATGCATCTAGTGAAAACAATCAAATAGGATTAGAAATCACCATCTACATTGAAATCAATGCATCTAGTGCAAGAAATCAAATAGGATTAGAAATCACCATCTACACTGAAATCAATGCATTTAGTGCAAGCAATCAAATCGGATTATAAATTACCATCTACACTGAACTCAATGCATTTAGCGCAAGAAATCAAATAGGATTATAAATCATCTACATTGAAGTCAATGCATCTCGCGAAAGAAATCAAATATCATTATAAATCAATATCTACACTAAAATCATTGCATCTAGGGCAAACAATCAAATAGGATTAAAAATCACCATCTACACTGAAATCAATGCATCTAGTGCAAGCAATCAAATAGGATTAGAAATCACCATCTACACTGAAATCAATGCATCTAGTGCAAGAATTCAAATAAGATTAGAAATCACCATCTAATCTGAAATCAATGCGTCTAGTGCAAGAAATATTCTTCCGTCTCTCCCGCCTTCATCTATAGCTATATCTCCCTCCATCTCTCCTTTTTTTTCTCTTTATGTCAAACCCCCCCAAACACACACACACTCTCCCACACCATATCTATCAATCTCTATGTCCATCCCTCCCTCCCTCTCTCAATCTCTCTCTTCTTACCTCTCTTTACCTTCCATCTATATCTCTATCTTCCCATTCTCTCCCTCTCCCCTACTTCTATCTCTCTTTCCTCCTGTTGTCCTCTCTCCATCTCTCTCCATCTTCTTTATCACTCCCTCTCTCTCTCCACCTTTCTTTCTCTATGTCTTTCTTCTTACCTCCCTCTCTCTCCCCCTCCAACTCCATATCTCTTTTCCTCCCTCTCTTCACTCTCTCACATCCTCTCTCTCTCTCTCTCTCTCTCTCTCTTCACTCTCCAACTCTGTCACTATATCCCTCCCTCTCGCCTGCTCTCCCCACTTCTCTCAATATATCCTTCTTTGTCTTTTTATCTCACCCCAAACATATACACTCTCTCTTCGTCTATCCCTTGTCACTCCCTCTCTCTCTTCAATTTTCACTCTTTATATATTTCTTCTTCCCTCCCTCTGTCCCCCTCCAAATACATCTCTCTATCCATCCCTCTCTCCTCCTCTCTCCCTCCCTCTCTTTCTCATCCTTCCTCTCTGTCCAGTTCTCTCCTACCACCCTCTATCCCCCCCATCACTCTCCTCCTCTCTCTCAAGTTCTCTCTCTCTCATTCTTCCTCTCTCTCCCTTTCTCTCCTACCTCCATCTCTCTTCCCCCATCACACACACTCTCTCTTCCCCCATCTCTCTCTCTCTCTCTCCCTTTGTTACTATATACCTACCTTTCTCCTCCACTCTCCTCTTCTCTGAATATATCCTTATTTGTCTCTTTATCTGACCCCTAAACATACACACACTCTCTCTCTCCATCTCTCCCATGTCACTCCATCTCTCTCTCTCCCCATTTCTCACTCTCTATGTACTTATTCCTCCCTTCATCTCTCTCCCTCCAACTCCATCTCTCTATCCCTCCCTCCCTCTCCCTCCAATTCAATCTCTCTATCCCTCCCTCTCTCCTCCTCTCTCTCAAGTCCTCCCTCTTGTCCTCCCCCCCCCCCCTCTCTCTCTCTCTCTCTCTCTCTCATTATCATCCTCCTCCTCTCCTTCTATCTCTCTCCCCCCTCCATATTTGTGTCTCCCTCTCCCTCTCTTACCCTTCTCTACCTCTCTCACTCCTCTCCCCCCTCTCTCTTCATTTATCCTCTCCCCTCTCCTTCATTTAATCTCCATCTCTCCCTTGTGACTACCCATCTCTCCACCTTTATGACTATATGTCTTGGTTCTCCCCTCCTATATATATCTAGAGTTAATATGTATCATGATATATTAATATATACTATAATATAAAAAATTTAATATTGTATTAATCCAAAGTTATTAAATTTAATAATATTAATATTAGAATAAATTAATATAAATAATAGATTTAATAATAATAATAATAATCTTTTGATATCAATATTAGGGTTAATAAAAAAAATTTGTATGGTATTAATAATAATTTGGCCTAGTGTATTTGGTCTATAGGCTTCAGCTAAAGAAAAAATCTTCTATGAGTCTTCATAAATATAAAGATGAGTATTGAGAAAATATAAAAAGAGGTTTTATTTTTAACTATACTTCTCGTTTATTTATATTTACGCTGTAAAGCGTCCCTATTTGAAAACAACTCCCCTCAATTGCCACTTGTACAATTATGTAGCATTAATTTTGATGTTAGATGATTGAAATAATATCTACCTTACGATTAAATATTGTTATTAATCAATTATAGAAATAATAGAAATAAGAAAAATCGTTTTAGGTCCTCCAAACAACTGCACTATGCACATGAAATTGGAAGAAGAAGGTAGCCTAGGTCTGTTTTCTTTCTTTTATAATTTTCTTTCTAAATTAGGTGACATTTTGTAACTTAGTTTCGCAGGAAGCCGATGGAGAAGAAGAATCAGATTCAATTTTTGTTGCCAAATTCTGATATCAAGTCACCAGAAAAGGATGCCCACGATGAATTGTGCATTACTCTAGTGAAAGCCTTCCCAATGGATAATGTTTCTACCAAAGAGATGATACCTAACTTGCTTCTGTCATTAAATGTCTTGGTATGTTTCCGCATGCATTTTTGGAGGCTATTACGCTGAAGCAAGAGGTGGAGAGAGATGAGTTTGATGTTCAATCCACCAATGTTTCAACTCTATCGACGGATCCCTTGGTTGAGGAAACCGATTCTTTAGCAGTGAGTTTAAACGCTGCCAATAGATATGGATCCGATCACAGGTACCATGTCTAGGTGTGTTGTTGTTTCATTTTCCTTTATTTCAAAATTAAACTCCTAGCATTTTCACTTTGATTCAATGAGCCTGGAAAAATGTAAATATAAACTTTGCAATGGTGGTTTCAACTTTCAAGGTTTAAGCCCACATGGAAGAAAGTGTTGTGGAGGTTTGAATCCAGTGCAAACACGAACACATAATTATTTTACATCTTACTCGAGCGTTTGAAGCGCTGACTTTTCAGATCAAAAACTTGACCTTCAGCACTTTGAATGAATACCTTCTTCTCATCAACATTGTGTTGCAAGTACCCTTTCTATGTTTTGTACTTTTATCAAATTTTCCTAGGGTTTGGTTATTTACATTTCTTGCTATTTTTATTTCAAGGACGATCATTGTTTCCCTGCCATGAGTGATTACGGACTGAAGAAATCGATTAAGGATAGTTTCTAGAAGCAAGGCCTCATTCTCACTTCCGAAAATTCCAATAGGCATTTGTGGCAGGACTTGAAATAAATCCTAATACTAAATACTTCAAAATTCACTTGTTGCAGTTGGCAGGGATCTCTCAATCAATAAGCTGGTAAGATCCAACTTTACAAGGAAACTGAGCACAATTTCTGACATTATACTATTATATGATTCTCATAGTCTGTAACTGAGCACAGTCTCCAACATTATATAATTAATAATTTTGGTTTTCAGTATTGAGACACGTGCATTTGTGGAGCTTTAATTAGGAAGGTTAAGGAGAGCTGTGACATGCACTTGAATGCTTCCATGTATTCATGATCTCATTTTTAATGAAATGGTTTTGATGTATTTATGATCTCATTTTTAAATTTAATAGTTTTCATGTGTTTGCATTTCCTCCAAACATTTTCACAAGCTTTCTGCAGTATTAGAATGAATTATTGTTGAAGAATGTTAGCTTAAAAATTTCATAAACTTGAATGAATTTATGTGCTTTCTACGGTAGTAGATTAGCTTAGAAATAGAAAAAAAAATTGGGTCCAATGAATAAGACTAGCCTATATTTATAGCCTATATTTATCTATGAATTAGGATTTATCTATGAATTAGGATAAATTACAACCGCGACTTAGCATAATAGACAACACAAGGCAGGATTTCATCCATTGCAGACCTAGATTTTAGTTACGTTTAGATTTTTGTTAGAAATATTGATCCACACACGTAATATATGGGCCTAAAGCTTAGTGTTAGGGCACCCATAGCCAATAATAAGGGTGTATCCGTCCCTTTTTTGTCCATAATTTTTAGGTTGATTATGAAGGATTTTACAAACATTTATTGCCCAGCCTAGTGACTCTGCTATTTTTGCCAATGACTCCAGATGCATTACCTGGAATTTGAACTTTTGTCATAATTTTGAGGGCGTAGCTACCACCACTGCAACCGTGGAGATCTTATATTATCCGTCATGTTTATATTATCTATTGGCTAAGCATAGGTTTTAGTTTGTAATTCTTCTTTATATGTTTTAGATTGTAATTCTTCTTTAATAAAGATATATTGGGCTTAAAAGCAATCAACATATAAAATTGAGGGCATTTTTATTTGTCAATCAATTTTTTTCTCATGGCTTTTTTTAAAATGTGTTTTTAGTAAGGTTTGATATTTATTTTACACATCATCTTTATATTATAGGAGTTTGTCTTTGCTAATATTAATTTTTTACTTGAAAAATATTTTGGGTTTTAATATATTTAATCTATTTAAAGTTACATAAATTATTTTTGCAATTTTAACAAATTTTCATTACATTTCAAACAAAATTGTCCAAAAAAGAATAATTAAACTATTTGAAATGTGTTTTTTTTTTAATAAATTTATATTAGTATTAGTTAAAAATATCAAAACATAAGATACAATTATTTTACAGTTATTTTCCTTCATTCTTTGTTTCTTTACAAGGGTTTGAAATAGTATTTCTAGTCAATTTTATAATTTTATTTCCAGGCAAATCGGTTCCATTTTATAATTCAGCCATGTGGCCTATAGTGCATAATTAAACATCGCTATGAAAGGAAGAGCCAGTAGGTTATAAAAAAACCATTTTTTTAATCCAAATAATTCTCCAAACCTATAATTTATTTTAAATAAAATAATTCATATTTATAAGTTAAATATTCAATTAAATCACATATCACATGTTTTCCTTTGAAACATATGGTGCAATTGCTATTTATATTTATTTAACATATCTCTTTTATTTACCATGGCATTTGACCCATAGGCTTGGTATACACTTAGATGTCGATTTCTAATCATATTTGATATATTTTTATGTATTTACCATATCTCTTTATGCATCTTTTATATTTAATTATTTACCATACATATTTTATAAATATGGTATTTGACCCGTAATATTTAGCCCATGGTATTAATAATAATTTTTCCCATAGAATTCACCTAAAAAACTTTTTACTTTTTTATTTTTTTGTAGATATAAAGAGGTTTAAGAAATAAATATAAAAATATGTTTTTATTTATTTATTATATCTTTACTGTATTTATATTTTTATTTATTTACTATACCTATAGAGTAAGTATAAAAAGATATTTTATTTATTTACCACACTCCTTGTTTATTTTTATTTTTATTTATTTACCATATATCTAAAGTAAGTATAAAAATAGCTTTATTATTCATGATACCTCTTTTTTGAGTGTTCATGAATAAAAGCCAATTAACCAAATAATTCAACAAACACAAATGTAGTGAATATGAATAATATTAATCAAACCGTGTTAGGCTAATAAATTTGTAATTATTTATTTATATAATTATTAAAAAAATTATTAACAAATATTAAATTTTTATTTATACCATTATTTTAAAAAAAATTATGAACTTCAAACGACAATGTTACACATAGACTCGGGGCAATCAAGCTTAAAAATTCATGATAATATGATAACATCCGAATAGAAAAAATATCAAACATGTGTGATGAGTTGTATCATCATCATCATCGAATTTTATATAAATAAATCAAAATGAAATCAAAAGTAACCAATGAAATGCGATGACTTCTTATCATTGCCAAATATTTTATATATGGATGAGATTGCGTGATGATACTGTAAAAAGATAACAAATGGTGTGCTTGACTGTTGAGTGGGGACAACTTTGATTGTAAGTTGTAACGTGCGTTGATTCTGTTGATCGGTAATTGATAAGGCTTTTAGTGGCCTACGTTGACGAGACAGTAGCTTGTCATGAATTCCAGGTAGAAGGGTTTAATGGCATACGCCTTCAACGGAAGTAAATATATTCGCCCCGAGACAAGACCACACCGTATTTTGGATAAGTAACGATGGCGAACGAGTTAGGATCCGAGAGGCCACTTCTGGAATGCCTTGATTTTTATTTGAAACTCGCCACTGCTGTCATTGCGTTGTTGGTGGTAGGATGGAGCTTCTTAGTCCAGGGAAGAAATAGGAGGCTGCCCCCGGGGCCGTTTCCGTTGCCCATCATCGGAAATCTCCACCTGCTGGGACAGCTTCCACACAAAGCACTTGCAGCTCTCTCTCTCAAATTCGGGCCTCTCATGTCATTGCGCCTGGGCTCTGCTCTTACCTTAGTCGTCTCTTCACCAGACATGGCCAAGGAGTTTCTCAAGACACATGATGTGATTTTTGCTAGCAGACCTCCATCAGCGGCAGCTAATTATTTTTGGTATAATTGCACCGATATCGCTTTTGCTCCCTATGGCCCTTACTGGACCCAAGCCCGTAAGGTGTGTGTTTCACAGTTGCTGAGCTCCAGACGCTTGGATTACTTCCGCTTTATAAGAGAAGAGGAGGTCTCTGCTATGATTCGTTCTGTTGCTGCTGATTCAGATTATGCCGTAAACATTAGCAAAACCGTGTCAACCCTTTTGAGTGATATAATCTGCAGGATGACCTTCGGTAGAAAGTACTCTGACCAAGACTCTATTGGCGGTAAAAGAATCAATTCAATGATCAAGGAAACTTCGGTCGCAGCCGGTGCTTTTAATGTGGGGGATTATATACCATACGTGGCGTGGATGGATCTACAAGGTCTCAAACGACGGTTCAAGGAAATACATCGCATACAAGACGAGTTGCTAGAGAAAGTAATAGAGGAACACGTTGCCCACAATGACCCCAATGTCACGCGAGATCTGGTAGATGTTTTGCTTGCAGCTTCTGCAGATAAAGATATGGAGCCCCAGATTACACGAGACAATATAAAGTATCCTCCTTCTGTAAAAATTCAACGTATTCTGCATTCTATGTAAATATGTATGGGGATTTTGATCGTTATAATGTATTGATGTCTTAATGATGAATGAATATGATCCTTTGATATTATTGATGTCTTTATGGTAACGATATTGGCAGGATATGCTCGCCGCAGGCACGGACACGTCATCTGCAACCATGGAGTGGGCAATGTCCGAATTATTGAGGAACCCGCCAGTGTTAAAGAAGGTTCAGGACGAACTGGAACGTGTAGTTGGAAAGGGCCGGATAGTGCGAGAATCTGATCTTCCTTGTCTTCCTTATTTACAAGCTGTGGTGAAAGAAACGCTTAGACTCCACCCGGCGTCACCCCTTGCCCTTCCCCACTTATCTGTGGAAGCCTGCAATGTGTTGGGCTATGAAATTCCGAAAAATACTCGCGTTTTGGTGAATCTTTGGGCAATCGGAAGGAACTCAACGTCATGGGAGGATGCCGAAAGGTTCGTGCCTGAGAGATTCATGAATGGCTGCTACCTCGATGAAAAAGTTCGTGACTGTGCGTGGATTCCGTTCGGAGCAGGGAGGAGAGGATGCCCAGGAGAGCAGCTGGCAATGCTTCTTGTGGAATTTCCATTGGCGCAGTTATTACACTGTTTTGAGTGGACACTTCCCGAGAAGATGAATGGGCAGGAACTGGATATGTCTGAAAGGTTTGGAATCACAGCGGGCAGAGCACATAATCTCTCCGCTATTGGGACTCCCCGCCTTTCCTCTCGTTTCGCACAGCACAAACACATACACATATAAGGGGGTCGGCGACTTTCATGGCAAATCCTCCTGGTGTCTATTACTTTGGCAGGTGTCTATTGGTGTCTATTAAGTTGTGTGGATAGTTATGATTGGCTGCTACAAGGAGTGAAAATTGTTATTAAAGAAAAATCATTTTGGAATAATTAGTTGGTAATTGGTAAGAGTTTGACTTTCACTCTTATCAAATATCTAAGAATGGTGAACCATTAATATTAATTTTTAATTAAATATACACAGTTTTAAATTATATTCTAAAACTTAAATTAATATTAATTTTTAATTAAATATATACAGTTTTAAATTATATTCTAAAACTTAAATTAATAGTATAGACAGTTATGATTGACCACTATTAAGAGTCAACAAATTGTAAAGGATAGATTTTCACCCTATCAAATACTTAAAAATGTTTAAATATTTGGAATAATTCTTAATTAAATATAAACCATTTTAAATTATACTGTGAAGTTTAGAAAAATTATGTGCTCTTCGAGTAACTTGAGTTCCTTGTGGTTTGTAACTAGTAGACCTTCATTCCTATCAAATACCTAAAATTAATGAAATATTAAGTTTAATTTTTAATGGGGCATAAACAATTTTACATTACACTCCAAAAGTAAATTAGCAGTATGGACAAATATGATTGGCCACTAGGAAGAGTCATCAGTGTTGTCTAAGAAAAACCATATAATCATGAAATCACTGGTCCACTTGTTGTTTGTTTGTTGGTTGTTGTAAATGGTAGACTTTCACTCCTATTGAATACTTAAGAATCCTGAACCATTAAAAATAATTCTTAATAAAAAATACACAATGTTTAATACTATTCCAAAACTTGTCTAGAAAAAAAATATGAAAACCAAATTAAATGAAATTATTGTGATCACTCTTAATTATGATGAAGTTTAAGATTACTATTAATCAACAAAATAATCTAAAATGGTCACAATTGTAATTATTTTATTTATTTAAAAACAATGAGAAATTGTTTCCAATTTGTCTAAGAAAAGTAGATAGAACGGTTGTATATATATATTTATGAGGATTGAATCAGACTATAAATTAAGGTTTAATATTAGGTTTAAAGTATTGGATTTCATAATATTAGTTTTATTAATATTGATATATATTTATAGGCATATAAAAACCACATATATAATGTGGTTGTGCATGTGCTTGATATAGGTCTATCGAGATATCAACCACATTTAATAATGTGGTTGTGCTAGATTGATACTTTTCAACTACAATGATGTGTAAGATTAGAATCTTTCCCTTTTAAGTGTAAAAATACATCATATATTTTTTTATGTGCTCTGCTGCTGTTGCCGCCTCTTATGCTCCTGTTGAACCCCAATGTCTCCCAATGGTTTTCAAGGAGGGGTTCGCTCCAAGTATGATCTTTTCGAAAATTTCACTGGAATGTGGCCCTATCCCAGATCTATGGAGATCTAGATAGAAAAGATCTGGAGATCCACGATGAAGGGGAATATTTCCTTGTTCGTAGTTGGTAATGGTTTTTTTGCTTTCTTGTTCGAGCTAAAAGAAGATCGAGATGTCATTTTCCAGAACAACCCATACCTTTTCAGATCTCATGGTAAATGGTCTCTAGACTTCAACCCTAACGAGGATATTCCCACATCTATCCCAGTCTGATTCATGCTGCATCGACTCCCTCTTTCTTGTTGGAGCGATGATTGCTTAAGGGCCATTGGAAATGGGCTAGGAAAAAACCTGGACAAATATGAACACGAGGGTTCCCAATTTGCCTGTGCCAAAATTTGTGCGGAAGTGGATATGGAAAAAGGATTTCCTACTGAAATCAATCTCAACTTGGGAGAATGAAAGCATAGGCAAATCCTAAACTATGAACAAATCCCATTCAAGTGTCGTCATTTCCCCGAATATGGCCATTTTACGAGGGACCTCACTAAAGCATCACAAAACAAAAAGTTGTACAACTCAGCCCCCTAGGAGGAGCACTGGAAAACACAAAAAAAGGTGGATCGAAAGGTAAAGTTTCACCACAAAAATCCCAAGGAGCGAAAGGCAACAACACAATTTCTACTTCCTCCAACCATTTCAATGTTCTCCATGATCAAAATGATGAGGAGGAAGGTCCTAATCAACTTGTTCTGAATGAGGGTAAGGAGAATGATTTGGACAATACAGGCTCTGAGGAAGGCGAGATTAACAAAGAAAATAATCCCAAAGATGATGAAGCGCAAAAATCTCTCCTCACACAAGTGGCTTGAAGATCGGATCCTCCGGGGAAACCTTCCCACCAATGTGGTTTAGGAGATAGAAAGGGTTGTCGCTTTTTGTATGGTATAAACCCATTCATGGGTCGATGATGGAGGTAGTCAAGAAACAGAGAGCCATGAGAGGCCCTAATTTGAGAGAAAGAGATGCTAGTGCTTTGTGCAGAATCCCTATGAGTATGTGGAGTATATTTCCGATGATGGGTAGCGGAAAAGGCCTAGGGGGCAGCTTCATGTTTCTTACCCAGAAGAAGAAGCTGAATCCCACAACCAAAGCAAGCACCGACGTAGCAAGTTTCATACAAAACACAACGTAGTCTGGAGGTGGCCTTGCATATCCCAACCCTTTCACCATTCTTACTTACCTACAATAAAATATCAACAACTCCACCCTCTCGTTTTCTCTCGCACAATAAAAACACATACATATATAAGGGGGGTCGATGACTTACATGACAAGTCCGCTAGGTGTTGATTAATTAAATTGAACGTTTTCCAGTTTCCTATTACTTAGTGTGGATAGTTATGATTGGCTGCTACCAGAAGTCAAAATTATTATATAAAAAAAACCATGTTATCTGTATGTTTTAACCCTGTACATAAATTATCTGCAAACAAATATTAAAAACAGAAAATAAACAATACCGAGAGCATAAAACATTAAACAAATATTTACAGAGATTTTCCCCTGGATCCCAAATCGGGACGACCAGCTTAATTTTTCATTATATTCCTTTTAGCGTTATAACACATATATATACATGCTGAAGCATACATAAACCCCAATCCATTAGCCCTGGATTAGAACATAACCGTAGTTCCCTTGACTGGATCTACAAAATACCAGGGGCCAAAAACCATCATGCCCAAAAACCATGTGCAAACCCATGTACAAAACCATAGGCGGGTGCGCCCATCAAAAAATAAGGACCATTTTTTTTTTCCCGGGGCGCTGCCTCGAACCCCGAACAAGGGGCTGCCGCCCCCCTTGTGACCCCCCCACGCATGAATAGTCGTGGAAATAATATAACACATACCCAACATTCTCCCATTTGTTGTTTTCTTTCCGCAGGGGGCCACAGGAGAGCTTAGTCATTAACCCATCTCTACACCACCCATTGTTTCTCTACACCAAGAGAACTTCTGAGTGCTCACAGACTTCATCAATGCATTTGCAACATTCTTCAAGGTGTCCAGCTTTACTAGCAACACCCTTTTAGCCTCAACCATATCTCTCACAAAGTGATATTGAACATCAATGTGCTTTGTCTTTGAATGATAAGCAAGGTTCTTAGCCAAGAAAATTGCACTTTGGCTATCACAGTCTATCCTTATAGCTTGCTGCACCAACCCCATACTTGAACACAATTTCTGAAACCAAACTGCTTCTTTGCTTGCATGAGTGGTTGCTATGTATTCTGCCTCTATAGTTGAAAGAGCCACTACATAATGTCTTTTAGTCATCCAACTGACTGCACCTTCAAATAGGCTAAACACATACCCACTTGTGGATCTTCTTTGGTCCAGATCTCTAGCCCAGTCTGCATCAACAAAAACACCAATGTCCAACACTCTTTCCAATCCTGGGCTTCCCTGGTAGCACAAGCCATAATCACTAGTGCCACGCAAATATCTAAAAACCCGCTTCACTGTTGTCCAATGCTCCTTCCCTGGGTTTGACATAAAACTTCTCAATACTCCCATTGCATGTGCAATGTCTGGTCTAGTACATACCATTGCATACATCAAGCTACCCACTTCACTTGAATATGGAACACGAGAAATATCCTCCTCTTCTTCTTGTGTCTTGGGACACTGTTCTGTAGACAACTTTGTACCTACAGGAATCAGAACATTCATCGGTTTACTATCCTGCATATTGAACCTCTGCAATATAGTCTCGACATACTTCCTCTGTTTTAACCAAAGCTTCCTCTTTGCCTGATCTCCCATAATTTCCATGCCCAAAATATAGTCTGCAACACCAAGATCCTTCATGTCGAATTTGGAGAACAGTTGTGTCTTCAAATCTTGGATAATTTCTTTGTCATTTCCAATCAACAACATATCATCCACATACAAGACCAAATAAATAACACGGTTACCAATTAATTTAAAATAAACACAGTGATCCTCCTTACTTCTGGTGAAGCCAAGTCCCCGTATATAGGTATCAAATTTCTAATACCACATCCTTGGTGACTGTTTTAACCCATACAACGACTTCTTTAACCTGCATACCAGTGCTTTCTTCCCCTTCACCATAAAGCCTTTAGGTTGTTTCATGTAGATCTCCTCGTCCAGATCCCCATGAAGAAATGTTGTCTTCACATCCATCTGTTCTACCTCAAAATCAAATGCAGCAGCAACAGATAAAAGTAATCTAATAGAATTAATTTTGGCACAAGAGAAAAAATATCACCAAAATCAATTCCCGGCACCAGGTAATAACCACTTGCTACCAACCTAGCTTTGTATTTCTCCACCTTGCCTTCTACATTCATTTTCTTCTTAAACACCCATTTTCTCCCAATGGGCTTCCTTCCATCCGGCAACTCCACTAGATCCCATGCCTCATTTTTATGCAAAAATGTCATTTCATCAACCATGGCCTCCTTCAAGAGTTTTCCATCCTCTGAATCTACTGCCTCCTTCACGGTTATGGGATCAATATTAGTTATAGTAAAAGAAAAAATTGAACAAAAAGAAGATAGACTATACCTTTCTGGTTGTCTTCTTTCCCAAACTGATCTTCTCACAGCTGGAGTTTGTGGCTCTTCCTCTTCTGAGTCTTCTTCTGTTGTAGAGTCAGATTCATCCTCCTTTAGCTCAAACTCTATCTTCTCATGTTCCTTTGGTAGGAATTCATGTTTAACAACACCTTTCACCTCTCTAAACACCACATCTCGGCTGTACACAACCTTCCTTGTTTCCGGGTTCCAAAGCTTGTAACCCTTTAAACCATCTTTATACCCAATAAAGATGCACCTTTCAGATTTATTATCCAACTTGCTCCTTTTCTCCTTTGGAACATGTACATATGCATCACATCCAAATACCCTCAGATGTGAAAGAGAGGGTTTCTTACCAGTCCATACCTCATGTTGAGTCTTATCCTCCAACACTGATGAAGGTGATCTGTTAACCAAGTAACATGCAGTCTCCACTGCCTTTGCCCAAAATTCTTGTCCTAACCAGATACAACTGAGCATGCTTCTTGCCTTTTCCATCAGCGTTCTGTTCATTATTTCTGCAACTCCGTTTTGCTGAGGTGTGTATGGAGTAGACTTCTGCCGTGCTATACCACACTTCTTACAGAACTCTTCAAATTCCTTCTTGCAGAACTCCCCACCATTATATGTCCTCAACACCTTTATCTTCTTCTCTGTCTTGTTTTCCACCAGAGCCTTAAATTATTTAAATATGTCAAAGACTTCAGATTTCTTCCTCAAGAAATATATCCATGTATTCCTTGAGAAGTCATCTATGAATGAAACATAGTACACCGACTTACCTAGTGATGGAACCGACACAGGTCCAAACACATCACTGTGAAAAAGCTCTAAGATCTTGTTTGCCCTCTTATCACCAGAAGGAAATCTCACCTGATTCTACTTCGCATATACACAATGTTCACAAAAATCGAAATCCAGAGAGTTATTAGACATAGCTTCTACCATACCATTTCCATGCAGTATCCGAAGGCCCTTCTCTCCAATATGTCCAAGCCTTTGATGTCATAGCATGGACTTTTCTCCAGAGACTGCTAGGCTTTCCGCTCCACTTTTGGGAACCACAGAACTGTTGCACCCATCAATAACAGTGCTGCCCTGAAGCTTGTACAGAGTTCCAATCCAAATTCCCTGTATTAATACCAGTGCTCCCCGAACCATCTTATAGGTATCTTTCTCGAACACTATTTTTACACCTGCATCATCCATCTTGCTTATAGAAATTAGATTTCTGGCCAATGCAGGAATGTGCAGAACACCAGGGAGTGTTCTAATCCTTCCACCTTGCAGCTTTAGCTTGAATTTTCCACGTCCGACAACTTTGGCCTTCCTATCATCACCTAAGATGACATCACTACCATCATATTTCTCATACTCGCAGAACCACTCCCTATGGGGAGTGAAGTGAAAGGATGCACCCTAGTCAATCAACCATGACTCATGATCTACATGTTTATTTGAAGCAGAAGCCAAATACACATCCCCACCTTCATCCGAAGTGGTTTTTGGCTCTGCAAAAGGAGCATCATCAAATCCCTTTCCTTTCTCGGGATCTTTAGATCTGCAGTCCTTTTTGTAGTGCCCTTAATTTCCGCATTTCTAGCACACCTTTACAAACTTTCCAGGAGATTTAGATCTCCCTCTAGATTTAGAACTCCCACTCGAAACCTTATTCTTGTTTCTGTTCTGGGACCTTCCTCGTACAAATAAGGAATATCCATTCTGACCCTCCATATTTCTGCATCTCATTTCCTCCAACAGCAAGGCTGAGATAATGTCATCAAATTTCAAGGTATTTGTATTGCTACCTATTGCAATAACCAGAATGTCCCATGAGTCTGGTAGAGAACACAAAAAAATGATGCACTTATCTTCATCTGAGGTTTTAATATCAACAGATGACTGCTAACTTACCACAGTATTGAAGGCGTTCAAATGCTCTGTCACCGAGTCTCCATCCTTCATCCTCAGGTTATACAGCTTTTTCCGCAGGAAAAATTTATTCACTAGAGACTTAGATTTTTACAAAGTCCCAAGTTTGTCCCCCAAATTCTTCGTTGTAGCTTCCCCAGATACATTCAACAATACCGAATCTGAGACACACAACCATATTGTTCTCTTCACCTTCCGATCCAACTTCTTCCAGTCTTCATCTGACATTGCCGTTGGTTTAGTACCTAGATCTACCGCGATCCACTGGTCTTTATCCACCAAAAGATCCTCCATCTTGAGATTCCACAACTCAAAACTCTAACCATTAAATTTCTCAATCTCTATATTTCCACTGCTCGCCATCTTCTTTCACCGCAAGAATCGATCCTGCAGATCTCGCACTGAACAGGGTCTACCACAGGCCAGAGAAAAAAACCCTCAACAGCAAGGGTGTCCCCTTGAAGCCGAAACAACTCCGATAGTAAATGTAGGTTTTAACCCTGTACATAAATTATCTGCAAACGAATCCTAAAAACAGAAAATAAACAATACCGAGAGCATAAAACATAAAACATATATACACGGAGATTTTCCCTTGGATCCCAAAGTGGGACGACCAGCTTGATTTTTCATTATATTCCTTTTAGTGTTACAACACATATATATACATGCCGAAGCATACATAAACCCCAATCCATTAACACTGGATTAGAACATAACCATAGTTCCCTTGACCGAATCTACAGAATACCAGGGGTTGAAAACCATCATGCCCCAAAACCATGTGCAAACCCATGCATAAAACCACGGGCGGGTCCACCCACCGAAAAATAAGGACCAAAAAAAAAAATTTCCCAGGGCGCTGCCCTGAACCCCGAACAGGGGGGGCGGTAGCCCCCCCTCTGACACCCCTACTGCGCCCGACACAATGTACAAGGACAACTATCGGCCCCCTTGTGATCCCCCTCGTGCATGAATAGTCATGGAAAGAATATAACACATACCCAACATTATCCTTGATTAATTTTTTGGTGGTTTGTGAGGGGTAGACTTTCACTCCTATCAAATATCTAAGAATGTTAAACCATTAATATTAATTCTTAATTGAAGATAAAAAAATTAAATTATACTCCGAAAAACAAATTAGTAGTGTGAAAAATTATGATTGGCAAGTATTAAGAGTCAACACTATTATTTAAGAAATTTTTTATAAAAGGCGTACTTTCACTCCTATCAAATATGTAAGAATGTTGAACCATTAATATTAATTCTTAATCAAACATAGACAATTTTAAATTATAGTCCAAAACTTAAATTAGTAATGTGGGAAGTTATGATTGGCCACTAATAAGAGTCAATGCCACTACGAAATGTCAACACTGCTATTTAAGAAAAACCATGTGATCATGGAATGACTTATTGGCGTGGTAAACTTTAACTCCTATCAAATACCTATAAACTTTGAATCATTAAGCTTAATTCTTAAAATCGAGCATAAACAATTTCAAACTATACTCCAAAAGTAAATTAGTAGTATGGACCAATATGATTGGCCACTATGAAGAGTCAGTATTGTCTAAGTAAAACCATGTTATCATGGAATGATTGATCCACATGTTGCTTGTTTGTTGGTTTTTGTAAATGGTATACTTTCACTCCTATAAAATACTTAAGAGTCTTGAACCATTAAAATTTATTCTTAATAAAACACAAACAATTAAAATTGTCTAGAAAAAAATATAAATACCAAATTAAATGAAATTATTGGCCGCTCCTAATTATGTGAAGTTTAAGATTAATATCAAACAACAAAATAATCTAAAATGGTGACAATTGTGATTATTTTATTCATTTAAAAACAATGAGAAATTGTTTCCAATTGGTCCAAGAAAAGTAGATAGAAATGCTATATATATGTCTCAGGGTTGAATGAGACTATAAATTAGGTTTTATTATTAGATTTAACATATTAGTGTTTAATATTAGGTTTAAATTTTTTGATTTTATAATATTAGGTTTCAAATATAAGGTTTTATAATATTAGTTTTATTAACACTACATGAAAAAAGCACATTGGTGAGGGTCATGCTTGTGACGGACCTTTAAGGTCTGTCACCAATGTCACATATGGTGACGGTCCTTAAAAAACCATCACTGTAAGTGTATATAGTGATGGTCCTATATAGTCCGTCATCAAAGACATTTTCAATGACAATTTTAGTGAGGGTCGTTAAAGGCCCATCACTAATTCTCTCTTTGGTGACACTTATAGTGACGAAATTTTAATGACCCTCACCAATGCTCTTTTTGTTACTTTTAGTGACGGTGAAAAAATGTCCGTCATCATTGATCATTAAAAAACCGTCACTGTAAGTGTATATAGCGATGGTCCTTTATGGTCCGTCACCAAAGACATTTTCAATGACACTTTTGGTGAGGGTCGTTAAAGACCCATTACTAATTCTCTCTTTGGTGACACTTCTAGTGACGAACTTTTAATGACCCTCACCAATACTCTTTTTGTTACTTTTGGTGACGGTCAAACAATGTCCGTCATCATTGATCAGTCCAATGAGTTTTTGATGATGCTATGTGCCTATTAATATATTTTTTGTCAAAAGATAATGATTTAATACCATTATTGTGGAGTATTTTTTATAATATGTCCAAGACCATAGTGGTTAGGGTCAGTCAATTTTTTAAGAAGTAACTAGTGTGTATCATTTCCCTCAAGTAATGACTAGTAGAATAGAGATTTCTTATGAGTCAACACATGATTCAAATCTATTAAGTTTATTATCTAGCAAATTCCCTTTAGATAAAGTTCCACTATTTTGTGTAGGAAATATATTATTTAATACATAATCAAGCTCTGACAATTCTATTAATGAGAAAGACCTAACAATCCTCAACAATCTGGGCACACCTTAAATTAATGCTTTGGCACACACTAACATTTCTTAGCACCCCACATGTCTTGGAACATCTTTTTACCTAGAGAATATTGTGATTACACTGACGCCCAAGCACATGGTGGCATGCACTATCACAACATGGAACTCTCCTAGCATGTGTTGGCATGCTGCATATAGTCCCTACCATGCCCTGGAACACCTTAGTCGAATGCATTGACGTACATTAGCACTTGGCACACAATGCCACTTGGCATGTATTGGGATCTATTATTAGTGTGCCTAGCATGCCCCTTTTCAAAAAGATAAAGTCCTGACTTATTAACCCTCTTATTGGTTCTTCCTTTTGTTGCCTTGACACATATTGACATACCCTGGAACCCTGCGCCACATCCTTAGCACCTAGCATGTATTGGCATATCTTGGCACTATTAATTGGCACATGATATAATTAGCACACCGTGGAACTCCCAAGCACACTTTGATAATTCTTGACATGTCTTGATATTCCGTAGCATGCCTTACCAATGCTTAGCATACCTTGTCACTCCCTCCTTGGCATGAAAACTAACACTCATTAACACTAGTCTTTGGCAGTACATGTTCCTCATATTCATTAACTTCCATGAATTTTTACCTAGTGCTCCCTTAATGTTTTTTCCTAGAACTCCTTGACACTCATCAACATGCATTATCACTCTCTAGCACACCTTAGCACTCTTCAACATTCCCTTCCACTTCATAACATGCATAACATTAGTCCCTGACACATATTGGCGCTTGGCACATGTTGGCGCTTGGAAAGTCTTAGCATGTATGGAATACATTAAGATGCCTTGGTATGATTTGGCATGGTTTAATATTAAATTTATTTGTCATGATCAATTGTTGGAAAGTAGATGAGAAGTAACAAAGGAATACTTGGCACTTAGAATGCACTAAGACTTTGCACTTGGCACCTATTTTCACCTAGTGTTGGTGTGCCTAGCATGCCCCTCTTGGAAAAGGTAAATTGATGACTTATTAACCCTCTTATGTGTTCATTTCCTTGTAGTTTAACTTTTTTCTCCATTTTGTTGTCTTGACAGTCCCTGACATGCATTGACACACCCTTGCACATCTTGGCATGCCTTATCACTTTGCACATATTAGCATGTTTGACATGTATTCCCACTATTTGGCACATCAAGGGGGTGAAGAGAGATGTAGTCCTAAACTAGGTCGAGTATGAGGGCCGAGTAAGGGTTGTTAAAGGGAGGTCATGATCATCCTCCAAGAGAAAGATCATCATGTGAGGGTTCAGAAGAATGTTGCATACCTTAATGGTAGGTTTGTGCTAGGAAGTAGGATGGCATATTGTTGCTTCTCTTCTGGAAGATCGAGCTTAAGAGAGGTTTCTCATGAGAATCCGAGCATGTGATTTCAATGGTGTCTTTGTGTGAATGCTGCATCAAATTCTGAAATGTTGAAATTTGCAACAAGAAACAGTGAGATTAGAAACCAGAAAGGACAAAAAAAAATGCACCCACATTGGTGAGGAATTTTGGTGCACCAAGAGTGAGGAATGTGGGGCGTCTAAATTGTTTTTCCCTTAAATAAATTGGACAATAAATTGTAATTTCATCTCATAACAACTTGTGTCAGTTAATTAAGTCATGATGACCGAGTTCGCTCAAGAAATTTGAGTTGAGGGTCTAAGATGAGGCATCTAGAGGGATTCTAATATTTTTGGGGTCCAGTTGAAGTTGATGCATTAGTGGGGTGCAAGTTTAATTAACTCAATTAAATGAGTTAAAATCAGTTTAACTAGTTCTAACTGAGTGATGAGCTAGTGAGAGGTCCAGTGAATTAAATTAGATTTAATTCACAATAAGTGATTAATCAAATAACTGATAATTCACAATTAATAGTTGCATGCATGTCAGTTTGGAGGAATACCCAGTTGAGATAGAGGTTAAAGGGAACATAACTATCAGTTGTATTCAGAGAAAATTTCCCATGTGCAATTATAAAGTCATTGGGATGCCATGATGGATTACGCAATCAGGGAAGACTAATTTTCCTAATTAATAAGGAGTTAATTCCCTAGGAATGGCATGAGAAAGGCAGGCTGAAGTAAGGATGAGAATTGGCTAAGTACTAGACCGAGTTTGCCTAGATCAACGGGAGACAATTGACAAAGTGCTGGAGAATCTCATGAGAGATTAAGCATTGTATTGTTTCATGATTCCTTAACTTAATACACAATAGAGATAGAGGGGTTTTGAGAAGTTTCTTTCCCCAAATACATCATGTTGTTGTGCGATTGATAATTTATTTCTCTTACTTATATGTGATTGTACGATCGTGTTTTTTTTCCGCAAATTGTAGGAAGGATTCAATATCTTGTTTTAGTAGATTACAAGATCAGAATGAATCTCGTTGGTTAGATTTTATACATGGTATCAGAGCAGGATCTTTTTGGGTGGAAAGTTTGCAGAGAATATATGAAGATTTTGGTATAAAATTAAAAAAAAAAAAATAGAATATTTGGATTCCTTGCGAAAATCTACCCAAATGGAAAAAAAAACGGTCGAATCGGAGCTCGGATGAGGGAGATATTATCGATTTAAAATCAACTCTTTTTTAGAAACATTTTGTAACATTGGGACAATTACACTGTGCGTGAGTCAAGAACCTATATGTACTTGAGGTACCATATGCATGCAAAACTTTGAGGAGAAAGGAGCAAGTTAGAGACTTGGTGGTTTAGAGAGAGCATAAATTACCTCTCAACATGCATCCTCATGAGAAGCAGTGTCAGAAGGTTGTGGAGTAGCTGCCACAATTGGAGAAGCATAGAGGAGACTGAGTGGAAGCATCCACTCAAGCAAAGACCTCCATGAGGGGGAAATTTTGAGCTAGATGGGAAGAGGGAGCAGCCATATCTCGAGGTGTAAGGTGGGGTGATGTGTAGACATAATTCCAAGATAAGAAATTTGGGCAAGGTCCATTGAGATGGCGTGTCTCATGGATCAAACCTGGCTATGAGGAGCCTACATTACAGCAGTAGTATGAAGGATCAATTAGATTGATGTAGTCAGATGTCAGCAAGATAGAAATCAGAGTGACAGATGTCAAATACTGGAGCACAAATCAGAGTTAGCAACAGTTCAAAGGGCATGGATTCAGATGTCAGTAGCCATGCAGAGAATCTAGTACTAGACAGGTGCAGTAGCTAGCAGTAGTCAGAAGACTTTGATGACAGATGCATTATACTGATTCAGTTGTTCGGAGGCTATTTAGTTTCAATATTTGCAGGTGAAAACAACACTAGATAAGTGTAGCATGCAGAAAATTCCAAAGGTACCGGATGGGGATAGATTGAATTCCTTTCTTGTTGAGAGGGAGTGTTGACATTTACAACAAGAAACCGTGAAATTAGCAATGAGAAAGGAAAAAAAAAAATGCACCCACACTAATGAGGAATTTTGATGTACCAAGAGTGAGGAATGTGAGGCCTCTAATTTATTTTTCCCTTAAATAAATTGGACAATAAATTGTAATTTCGTCTTATAACAACTTGTGTCAGTTAACTAAGTCATGATTATTGAGTTAGCTAAATAAATTTGATTTAAGGTGATCAAGGTGGATATTGGTGGTCACCTGCATATTCCACTTGGGTCCTCACCATTGTCTCTTTCAGTTTTTTAGTTTCCTTAATTATAGCACAGTTTACTATTTTTGCAGTTTTTTAGGTCCTGAACTTCTGGAGCTGTTTTGAGGCCCCAATCAACGTTTTTTGGGCATGAAAGGTTTGGAAATTTCATTGAAGTTATATTAATGGTTGTAGTCCTCGGAGAGATCTTTCTAACAAGGTATGATGTGCGTCAAATGAAGATCATATGACCAAGTTACGACCTTGGGAAGTTGGTTGCCTAACTAACCCCAACGGGGCCCATAAACTCTTGGTGTTACATCTCCTCAGGTTAGGGTTTTGGTTGTTTAGGGTTTTATCTTATTTTAAATAATAAAAATACCCTTGATCCTTATTGTAACACAGTTCAGAGGAACATAACTGTCAGTTGTATTTATAGAAAATTTCCCATGTGCAATTATAAAGTCATTGGGATGCCATGATGGATTGCGCAATCAAGGAAGGTTGATTTTCCTAATTAATATGGAGATTTTCCTGAGAATTGGCTAAGTACTAGACCGATTTTGCCTAGATCAGTAGGAGACAATTGGCAGAGTGCTGGAGAATCTCGAGAGAGGTTAAGCATTGTATTGTTTCATGATTCCTTGACTTAATACAAAATAGAGATAGAGGGTTTTGAGCAGTTTCTTCCCTAGATACATCTTGTGTTGTGCAATTGGTAACTTTTTTCTCTTACTTATATGTGATTGTGCGATCGTGTTTTGTTTCCACAAATTGTAGGAAGGATTCAGTGTCTTGTTTTAGTACATTACAAGATCATATTGAATCCTGTTGGTTAGATTTTCTACATGAAATAGAAGAGAGGGTTGATACCATCTTGCCTTGTGGTGGTTAGTGGGCCACAAGGTCTGTGATAAAGACCAACATAAATGGAGGAGGGCTTGCACTGTAATTTAGAGCCATAACAGAAGTCGACGCAGGTGTAATATTGACTGAGTTAACCCTAGTTTGAGGGTTGACATTGAGATCTAAAGTTCATGTCAAGATTCAGTCAAGGAAATTCCCAGAATCTATGGATCCATATGAGTTAGGTCGAGTCTCTTATGGAGGCAAGAGTCGTGTTTTTTCTATGTGTTGATAGGTTTTGTTCTACAACAATTAGAAGTACATAAGTATAATTCCCTAGTTAGGACAATTTCCTAGCATTCTTAGTTCATAAGATATTCCCTTAAGGCTATCACAAATTTGCGTAGAAGAAGACGGGTTGTGACCCTTAGAGCGAGGTTTATTTCTGCAATAAAGATCGCAAATCTGGAAGATGGTTCGCAGATTCAGTATGTGTGGAGACAACATATCCAAAGGAGGGTGGAACCTGAGTAGAAGATTGAGCATGCTAAAGATATATGCCATATGAAGAATGGATTGACATGCATAGGAGTTGATTTTGGTGGAATTTCCATAGAGTTTTAGGCAAAGATCTGAAGAAACCTATAAAAATTTATTAAATGGACTATTAGTGGCTGATTTGTGACCCTAGTTTAGTCATCTACAGATTGTTAGAAGTATGATAAGAGGAGTAGTTCATATTTGTTCATAGATTGGACAACCAAGATCAAATTGTCGATACACAAGAACAATGATCTTGAGAGGACTCAAGCCATTCTTAGGTGGCAGATTTGAAGAGCCCTAGATGAAGACAATATTGTGGGCCCTAGATCAGTAAAAATAATTGACTGTGGTTGGGCAGATTGATGGTAGTCCAAGTATAGTTGGAGGGTTGTTAGGTTACTGTCAAAGAAGAGCCCTGACTCTTGTTCTGGTGAAGGACAACAAAATTGTTAGAAGGGCAGGTGTATAGGGCCTAAGGTTGTGCAGACTTTGAAGGACTAAAGTAACAGTCAAGTGGGCCAACCAACTAGCCCTAGTTCACTATATCATAGAGGATTGATTCAGTGAGAAGAAGGGCAGCCTCCATAGCCCTGGACTTCTCATCTTGGAGCTGTAGTATGGAAAAAGTGGGCATACCAAAGAGTTTTTCACAAATGGAATTGTGAACAAATTATTACCACTCAAACTAGTAGTGGACCTAAAAGGGGTTCCTAAGAGGGCAACTGCTAGGACAAGGGAAACGATGGAGGCTTAGCCCATTATCACCACAGTTAAGGCTCCTTGCTCTTCATGGACTTTCACCGATGGGTGGAGTCCCGGTAGTTTAGAAAGTCACTTGTAGAGTATAGGTCAATGAATAGGTGGGAAGTGACCCTCGAAACCCTTTCCCTAAGATAAAATAAAGAGTGGGACTTGCTTTCCTTTTAAGCAAGGGAATTGATCTTCTAGGGAGAGAGGAGGGGGATTGAAGGGTTGAGGGAGAAGAATAATACTTATGAAGGAAGTTCTCAATCCCTAAAATCCTTTGGGAACTTGGATTCCCAAATGGTCCTTGATGAAAGGCCTTTGACACAAAATGGGACCACACAGGGCCAAGTGGACCCAACCCATGTTCGGGGATGGAATTTAGCAACCAATGATGTTCCTATCTTGGACAAGGTGATGGGAAAGAATCAGAGAAGAGTTTTTACTTCGATAGGTCAAATTTATCCTACTAGGTTCTATCCTTGGGAACACCTAGGAAAAACTTGATCCTAGAGCTAGGGCTTGAGGTATCCAGAGATTCCACCGTCGAAAATGGCCCAAGTTTTGAGGAGAGTGAGGGCACCCAGCAACGCAACTGCCTCTAGGAGATAGAAGTTTTCCTCTAGCTAGATTCTTGGGAAATTGTTGCCCTAGGTGACCTAATGGGGCTAGACCTAGGGAATGTGAAAATTTCTTAATCTAAGAAACCCTACTGTAGTATCTTGATTTAATTCTCCTACTTGAATTAAGTTACAAGTTAATTTCTAAAATATTCAATAAATTAATGAAGTAAATAGTAAATACAACTAAAAACCTACACATACAGATAAAATATTGAATAACATGCTCATAGACAAAGTGACACACATATTTTCTGGACAACTATCCCCGAAAAAACCCCAATGCGGGAAAATCGGTGTAGCTAGCTCTGGAGGGTTTTCATTATTATGCAGTTTCTAAGTACAACAATCTTGGGCACCAAAACTGGTTCACCCAATAGAGAAATAAAAACGACAGTAATATGCTGCTCTGAATCCCTCTACGTCAGCCTTACTGGCTTGTGTCGGCCTCTGCACTGCTCAGTAAGGGCCTACATCACACCTAAAGGGCTTACACTGCCCTTTCGCTGCCTTGATTGGGCCTGCATCAGCCCTGCGTGGCTCCTGCTGCCGCTGCGCCGCCCCTGCTGGGCTCTGGCTGGACTGAGTGGCTCCTGCTACCCCTTTTGGGCTCTGGCTGGCTGGAATGCTTAAGCAGAAAAATCATAGGTAAGAAAGAAGGCACTGGCTAAAGGTAACGCATAACGGTCAGAAAAATTAAAGAAATGAAATGAAAATAGATCAATGTCCACAAATAGCTGAAATAGCTCAATGGGACCAGAGAGTAAAAGCTTTGACAACAGCAATAAGTGCTTATAGCATCAGCTAAGAGAATAGAGGAGACTAGTTCATGAGGTTAATTGAAACACAAGCATTAATTATTTAATTGAAACACTTCGGAATTAATTGGAACAGTCGAAATTAATGAGGTTAATTGAAACACTTCGTCCTTAGCACACTTGAATTCACTGACACTCCCTGACACACACTCTTATTTGTTCCTTTCCATGCATTTTGACCTATTTATCCCTTGATATGCTCGACACTCCCTAACACACTTCAACATGCACTGACATTATCCAACACGTGTTAGCATGCCTTTCCATTCCTAATGTGAATTCCCTGACCCTCCCTAACTATCATGCCCTCACAACTACCCTTACTTAATTTGCAACTTGGGAACCCAACCAAGCCCTTGCTTGACTTCAAGAGCTTGACCAAGTTACGATTACTACAACTAGACAATGTTTTTGAATTGTGTAGCTTGGGAGGTACTCCAAAAGCCTAGTGAGATGGGTTTGTGCGAGTTTGGTCATGAAAGGCTTTGTGGGCAAAGAAGCCAAGAAAATGGATTTTGGACCCAAGATGGGGTTTAAAATCTAAAGGAAAATTAAAAAGAAAAATTAATATTTCCTAAGGTCTAAATTAATAATTTTTAGGAAAATCATCCAAAAAATGACCTGCCAAGGCATGTTGACTAATGTCAAAACAAGCTTCTATATATTCATTGAAATAATTTAAAACAAGTGGGTTAGGAACATTAACGGAGTTGTGATGTTTTGAGGAAAATTTGGTCAAAACTTTTTCTCTTTCTTCGATGATATTATCCTCTTTAGTGATTGGAGTATGAGCAAATTTCAAAACATGGGAAACATCTTGAGTTCTCTGCTTAACTTGAGGGAAAGGTTAGCAAAGTAGGATGAAGAACTAAATGCATGGAAACAAATGTCAAGATCTAAAGAATGTAAGAATAATGAATCATTAGTAGAGAAATTAAGAGGACATGATACCATGCCTTTGGCCTACATATTTAACTAAGCTCTATTCACTATTTCCAGTTTTAATTTGATGAAGATTAGGAAAACAAAAAAATCTCAACCAACATTTAAACTCTCTTTTGTTTTTTATTTTTATTTTTTGAGTTCATCCATAATCAAGGTCATAACGGGATCATATTTTTTTTTGGGAATGGGGGCATGGGGTGGGTGGGCAGGGTGAGGAGAGAGCTAGATTCTGGTGAGGAAAATTTTCAAACACTACTACAGAAAAGCCCTTAGGGGCAGTTTTTGAAACACCTCCCTGTGAAAGTCATGAAAATTTAAACTTTTAAGGGGTGTTTTTAACAACTTCCTCTTAGATAATTAGAGATAGTGGTCAAAAGGTAGTCAAGGGAGACACTTATATATAGTGGTCAAGCATATGGCATGCATAACACCTCTCTTGTGCACACACATATGTCTAGATGAATCCCACCTTTGTCCTTTAGGCTTGCCAATAAAATGTTTGCTCACCAACTTAAGGTAACTTCATAAACACCTATAATCAATTATTGAATACAAAATATATACAGCCCTTACATAGATATATGATCCAAATTCAACTTTCATGTCTCTCATAACTAGTAATTTTTATTCTAAAATCTAAAAAAAATTAAAACAAATAATAAAAAATAATGATTTTTTCACTATTAACAAAATTTCATTCTCATAAAACTTAGTTCAGCGTCTTAAATTTGAAATTATTTTGACATAAAGTTCCATTTTTTATACAACAAATTAATTCCATAAAAAAGAAAGACAGGTGTAAAAACAATTTTATAAGTTTTCCATTTCCCACCATAATGTTGAAATTATTATTTATTATTTATGGTCTGTTGTCATTGTTTTTATTTTAATATCGATTTTTAACTCTCAAATTACTAGGACTAGGGCAGCGAGATTCGATATCCCTCCCTCCCAGGTCTTTCAATACTAGACCAGGGCCATTTGTTGCTATTAACGAAAATAAGCAACCGCCAACGCCCCTTTTCATTTACTGTTCTCTTCCGCATTCTCTTTGGCTTTCAACAACTAAATAGCACCATGAATACTAAAAACTGGAGGAAGATACCAAAAAATGGAGGAACGAGGATTCCAGATAGACGATCGTCAATAATATGTACGACTCTGGACACCTAGCTTTTTGGTTTTTGTTTGTGTTTTTAATCCGGCTCATTGTGGATGTTCCTATTTCCATTTGGATTCATTGATTGATGATATTTTATGCCACTAGTCAATCCATAAGCATTTATGTTCCAGAGGAGGGTTTATGTGTTGAATATTGCAACAAGAAACAGTGAAGGAGGCATCCTGAAACATCATTCCTGATCCTAGTTGGAAAATAATCACCTAAACTAGGTGGGGCCCACACAGGTGATTTTTGTCGCAAAGTCTATTTTTAGACTATGTCTATTTTTAGACATGTCGATCATATTCTATGAGTTGCAGGATGTTATTTGTGGATGGTTGTTCAAGTTGGAAAAATAGATGGACTTCTATTTTTAGACATATTGGGTGGAATCTATTTTTAGATTGCCAGTCTAAAAATAGATATGTCGAATATTATTAGCTCTTAATAATATTTGGACTATAAACATTATCTTATTCTCTTGGAGCACTTCGGTTAAGTGCACAGATGTGGCACAGGAGCTGACAGAAGGAATTACGCTATTCCTAAGGGTTAAGTGGAGCTATTGCATGGATACTTCAGTTAGAACTCATGTGACAGAGTTTGGTGGAGTTGATTGAGGAAGTTAGTGGAGTTGTATTCGGTTTAACTAATCTAAACATAGTTGAGCTATTTGTATTCAGTTTAACTGATTGATACAATTAGTGAGAGTGGTGTGAATTAATTATTAATTAATTCACTAATTATAAACTCATTAATCAACTAAAGAATACATCAGTTAACTTCAGTGCATGGATAGTTTCAGTGGAGACCAGTGCAAAGATAGGTGAAAGAGCAGTGTGACTATCAGTTGTGACTATAGTGATGCATGGTGTTAGCCATCAGTATTTTTTACATGTTAGTGATGACTATATCTACAACTGAGTTTTCTAGAAACTGATTTCCTTATGTCAATATGTCATCTAGAAAACCCTCCTAAAACTTTTTTTGCCTTTCTACTTTTCAGTCCACCTCTGTCGAAATCAAAACCTCATTACCACTATCCTATCTAGCTTCAGCCTTACTGGTTTGCCCATCAGCTTTAAAAGGAAAATCCACATCTGTTTCAAAAGTCTCCCCTATGTTAGGAAGTGGTGCTTTAAGACATTTTACCCTTGGCAATCATCAAAAAGCTAAAAAGCCTCCATCTGTAACAGACCCACTATGACTGACCTCCCACTTTGCAAATGAACTTGACAAACAACTCTAAGTCGCGCCACTCACATCCCCTAGATCTCAGTACTGCATAAACCCCAATCTCAAGCTGACTATTAGGTGTTTCACAGTGTTATATGGTTTCTACAAAGGCAGGAAATATAATTTCATCTCAGGAGTAAATGCTTGAATCTACAGTTAGAGGAACAACTGCTTCTAAATGTATCATAAGCCTGAGATATGTCTGCAAAACAGAAAGTCACTCATCAAGACCCTGCAGTTTTCCTTCCAGTATGAAAACCACAGTAAGAAAAGGACACCACTATCACAGCAAACTGGTAAATTTTCATGGCCCAGAACCTCCTTCATTTACAAGCAGAGGGCGCTGGCCAGTATTGACTTTAAAGGTTGCAGAAGTCCAGGTTTGCCTTTTACTGAACAAATGAAACAGAGACTCCAGGTTTTTCTGAGTGTGAATGATGATCATAACAGAGAATAAAGTCTGCAGTATGCAAGTTCAAAGGAAAACAGAGTTTGGTCTGATAAAGGAGGTCATTTGAAGTTTTCAACTCATATCAATTGATAAACTTTAGAAAGGCATGTCATTAGTAAAAATTCCAATCATAAGCAGCCTGCTTGTCCACAAGATCAAATTGAAGGGATGCTGACAGATCACGTCATCACCTAGGCAGAAAGAAAGTTCTTTGTTTTTCAAAAGGCACTAACCTCCATAGTCACAGAGACTATCTTTCAAATAATTTGTCATGAGATGACCAAAGCAAATGATGACATCTCAGTTTCCCTCAGAGCAGTATAGTGAGACAGGGATACTTTGACTAGGGTTGTTCTGAAGCATAGTGGTGATTGCAAACAGAGGTGCCAGTGTTGATGTTTTTTAAGTTGATTGCCTATCATCATAATCCAAGCAAATCCTTGTCATGCAGCATGATCAAATAATCTTCAGATACTTTGCTCAGTGAAGAGCCTCCTCCATTTATGAGCAGATGGCCAAAGCATTACAGGTTGTTGAAAAACTGATTGATCTAAAGTGCAGTGGAAGGATACAAAGAAAGTAAATAGAAGTCATTGCACAGGTAAAAGTCAGGGTTTATGATTTAAAAGTATTGGTTTTCCTATTCAAATGAAAATTTCTTTCAAGAAATACATCATGATAGACAGGAAACAATATGAATATGCATGCATTGATACCAAAAAGAAACAGTTTCTTTAAAGGAAACGGTTAAACAGCACCCCACTGTCACCTGCCCAGAAGTCTAAGAGAGCTCCTTTTGAGTAAACAGAGAAATATAGTGTGAAAGCATGCAACCAAAAGATGGCGCTTATAGTCCAGGAAGAAGCTTATAAATCACCTGGAAGCAGCAATTATCAAACAAATTGGAAGAACACAGGCCATCTCCTGTTGAATGACAAAACAATTGTCAAGGTTTTTCAAAATTCTCTTTGACACATTCTGAGTGATTTTCTTTAAATTATCACCAAGAAGGTAGAACAGTGGACAAAGTTGAGCTATAGAATGGTTCTATTACAAAAAGGTCAATGCACTGGTCAAAGCAAAATGATAATTGTTTCCAAGAGACCTGTTCTTCTTGCTTCATGATTTCCTCCTTTCAGAATACACATCACAAGTAATGAGAGGCATTTCAGGTTTAGCTCCCAGGATGGACATGGTGAATAAGTATACCAGTTTATGTACAGGCAAAGAAGTTGTCTTCATGGACAGTCAATGTTATGGATAGTTTGAAACAAAACAAGTTTCCAGTATTCAATAAACAGAGATGTTATACAATGTGTTGTGAAGCAGAGGATTGTAGTGAAAAATGCCCCTCTTTGAAGACCATAGCAGGCTATAAAAAAATGCAGCAACTTGGCATCTACAGTAGGAAAATGGTTGAAGGAGCAATGTAAATAACACCAAGGCTGTCAAAGAAAATTGACAAGGCAAGCCCTGTCCTTCAGAAACAAAACAGTGTTTAAGCATTATCTTGACAGTATTAAAATGGGTTACCTTACATCAAGAATAGCACCAGCATCTTTAAAACAGTGGCAGAAGTGATGTGGAAGTTATTGAGTTATTTGTCAAAGTCTGAAGTTCGGTGTTTATCACCCAAAGAACAAAAGCTGGAAGTCATCTTTCTAAAGTGAGACAAAGTTCTGGTTTTTTTTAAGCCATTGTTGTTTTTATAAAAGAGGTTGGTCCGTGATTAACACGGTCCAAAAGTGTGGCAAATCTCCAAAGCAGATATGAGATGCACCAAGGATATTCAAAAGGATCAAAAAGACTGTAAAAATTTGCAAAGAAGCCAAACATAATCTTTACTTTACATTCAAAGACTAAGGTGACCGTTGGAAAGATTTGAAATAACATAAGGTTGAAGTATGAGAGCGAAAGTGTCATTTTCAAAATTCAAACAGAGCTCCCTGCCTCCCTAGCATCAAAGCAAGACATTTCGGGTCGATTTGCAGAGATGCGCACTGTTAAACGCCGAGCGACGCGCCTGGAAGCCTGCGCGACGCGCCTGTACAGTGGCGCGACGCGCCTGTACAGGGCGCCCGACCACCCGACAGGCCGACCCGACAGGCCACCCGGGTCTAATTTTGCGCGCCGTGCTGACATTAAAGAGTGCCGCGCATACTTTGAAGACCTCCGGTGCTACTCCAGCCCTCCCCAACGGCTGTTCATCAAATCTTGAGGTATTTTCACACATTTTTCTCCCTCGATTTAAAAAAAATTGCTAAGAAACATGAAAATTTGAAATCAAAACCGTGGTGTGAAGTGAAAGGGTTAGAACAGAACTTTGGTATTCCGATAGGACAGAGGCTGTTTTTACAAAGAAATAGAGTTTACATATTTAACAAAAGCTTGGATTGTGGGGAAGAAATGAGCTGCTACAGCCCTTATTAAAACCATGGAGCTTGTTTAAATACTGTCACCATTGTTCCATAAACAGTGAATTCGACTGTATGCTCACACCAGGGTTAGATTTATGAGCATGTTTTTTTGTTTAAAAAAGTGACATGCATAGAGAATAGTGAAATTACAGTGGGAGAAAGGGTTATTGGTCAAGCAGAAACTTATAGGTTGAAGCTGCAGAGGAAGATTTTGTCATAGAGACAGGGCTTGGGTCTGTCAGGTGAAACAAAGGATTTCTCCTCCAAAGGCTAGGGTCACATGTATAAAGAGCCATTGATTGTTTTGAAAAGAGGAAATTCACGTAACTTCTACCTAAAAACTCTGTAGTCCTTTAATGATCTGTCATCTTGGCTCAGGATTATGTCAATGACTGTTTAATAACACTGAGGGTTGATTTCACATATGCAAATTTGTTGAAAAGTTGGCACACTTATACAAAGGCAGGGTTGTTAATCATTGAAATTCTACCTTGAAGCAGAGATACATGTTTATTGGTTGACATCTAAGGCTTCAAGAACAAGGTGATTTTAGCACTTTCTCACAGCAAACTCTTTCTAGCAGTCTGCCCCTCTTTTTCACTATATCATTTCCTACTGAAAAGTGTTGACTGAGATATTTTTAAGGTGTAGGGCCATTTTCTGAAGAGCAAGGTTTTAATGGTTGAATTTTAACATTGGAGACAAAGATATAGATGTAGTGGTTGATCTCTTAAATTCACAAGTAAAGGGTGATTTTCCTAAACACTGTGCACTGATAATTCACCTAACCTAGGTCTGCCCTTCTTTCACTGTATGATCTCTTCTAGAGAAATCTGTTGACAGAGATATTCTAAGGGTGAACAGGCTACTTTCTGAAGGGCAGGTTTTTGATGATTGAATTTTACATTGAAGACAGAGATGTAGGTGTGTTGATTGACCTTTGACAAATTCACAAGAAAAGGTGACTTTTTAACACTGTGCACAGGAAAATTTCCCAGCAGTATGTCTCCTCCTTGCTATATAGTACCCTATTGAGAATTTTGCCTGGCTGAGGTACATTCAAAGGTGAAAGGCTGGTTTTAAGGAGAGCAGAGGTTGTGAATTCAAAGACACTTGTTGCAAACCATCCACCTCACATTGTTTCTCTGTCAAAGCAGCATATTGACACAGTTTCAATCCAGCAGGGCGTTTTACATACAGTGAAGGCAGTTTGCCTCTTCCAAAGCATATTCAGGTCAAAATTCCTCCAAGGCAAGACAACAGGAGCAGCATGACAGTGATAAATATGAACATCAGCGGGAAAAGGAGGGGAAGAGTGCTGAACAACAGTAACTCAGTAGTGATAAACATCAGTTTCAAGAAGCGCCTGACACGGAAAGAAGAGAGAAGCATATCATCCCTTGATATTTTGGCCTCAGCTTCGGAGCATATTGCTATGAACCCCTGAGGGTCATATGTGCCAAGTTTGGACCCATTTCGACAACTTTTTGTTTTTTGGCATTTTTTGGTTTTTGGTAAAAAACTCATAAATTCGTCATTTCAGTTTGAGGTTTTGCCAAGGGAAAAGGATGATACCCATGGATGCCATAATTCCATGAGCAGGTCCCCGGCGATTTTCAGGGCATTCGGAGATCATTTGCCCCCTCAAATTGGCGAAAAATGCCCTCTTTTTGCACATTCTGCCCGCCATATCAGCAGTCTGCTATTTTCTGGGTTTTTGCACACAGGTACAGTTTTGGGGAACTTCCAGGCATCAGATTGAGATGAATTTAGTTGCGCCAGAAAGTAGACATAGAGAGATTTCCAACGAGCTATCATGAGCCTCGTTTCGACATCGGGAAGGCTGCCAATTGCCTCTAGCAAGTCAGGGGACCTTTTTCAGGCATAAATATGAAGTATTTTTGTAATTTTTGAACCTCAAAAATCTGCTTTTCCCAAATGTGCGTTAAGCTATTTTTATACTTGGGAAATGATGTAAAGTCAATATAATTTCCGTTTTTAGCAGTTTTTAGATATTTTATGGGATATTTTGTGCCTTGGGCTTTGCAAAGCCTCAAGGACAAGTTTATATATTTTGACTTGGCCAATGGGATAGCTAGTTGCTCCATGAGGTTTTCCTCCCTCAAGCCTATTTATTCCATGGGTTTCATTGTAAATCAGAGGCTGAAATTGAGAGAAGAATTAATACATTGGTCATATGAGCTTTGAAGAATACACTTGTGTTATGATTTTTGGACTGCCTCTTGGATGCTTTTGAGGAGTGATGAAGGATTGTTGATGGATTCCATGACATGGTAGAATGGTATAGTTTTTCTTGCTTTGTTGTTGTCTTCTAGTTTTCATCCATATACATGCTTCTTGCTGCTATAGATCAGTAGAGATTAGTTTTGAGATATGCCCATGGAGGCACCTCAAAATTCCTGAATCTTCATAGCTTGATGTTTTCTTCTTCCTTAGTTATGCTAAATAATTCTTAACTGCTCTTTAGTAACTTAAGGATAATGTTTGCTAGTTTTATTTACAAGTTCTATGCATGTTGAGTAGGATGTATGGTGTGCCCTGCCTACCTATAAGCTGTCCATAGTTCTGTCCATAAAACTTTCTCTTTGACTAATTTGTTGATCATCTTGTTGAACCAAGGAGGCCTAGTCCTGATCTAGCCCTTTGCCTAAAACTATGAAAGCTTGTTTGTCGAAGTGCCCAATGACTTAGAGACTATGTTTAGGCGTTCCGGCGTAGTTTATGAGTTGTTAGTTTGTCTTATGTGTTTTCCCCAAAATCTGATAGCCATTTCCCGAAGTTAGAGGGTCTTATACCTCTATGTATGGCTGGAATGTTTGATTTCTATGTATTAATTAGCTCATAGTTACATTTAACATGATTAATGGCTTGCTATAACATGTTTATGTCTGCTATAAACTAGTTACACTTGAAATCCCTTGTCTTTCACCAACTTGTTGTCCATTTAATCCATTTTGCCCAAAGATCCCTTCTACCGTGAATCAAATCGGCCCTACAGCAGCCTTACATCATTACCTCATAGCTTCCTTGACCTGTTTGACCCCATAGCCAAATTTATCTACATCTTGTTATCCAGTTTATGTATTTGATCAGTTTTATCCCTCACAAACTTAAAAACTAAAAAAACCAAAAACACACTTCATAACTAGCCTAATATTAGAACACCGCAAGTAAACGCACCGACATCTTTTACACATATAGAGAGAGCCCTCTCTGAGTCCAGGAAGGCTAGGTCCTTGGGCTCCAAAGCTTGGTTTGATGTTACATCGTCATTTGGCTAGCCAATCGGCCAAATCACGGGACCCTAACATAATGGCGATCACGGTGGGACGCTGAGTGATTAAAAACTTGGTTTCCCTCATCTTTAGAGACTTTTGAGAATATTAGTTGGCTGACTTATCCCACCGCTCACTAACATAATGGCGATCACGGTGGGACTTACTGAGTTCATGACAGTCTAGCGAACTCTTATAGACTCTTTAGTCCTTCAATCCTAAACTCAGACCATCAGCCTTTAGAATCATTTAGTGTAAACTCTCTGTTTCACCATATTAGCGAAGTGATGAATCAGGTTTATAACACTCTTACATCCTAGGCTGCACATAAAACTCAGAAAAAACCACAAAAACTCCCTTAGATTGGTTTTTGATAGTATTGGTGGTGGACCATACAAATAGACCTCAAAACAACTAAAAATCCACCTGGCGACTCCACTAGCCTCCAGTAGGCCTTACTACCTTGCTAAATTTTAGAATTCCATCCGATTTAGCCACCTCATCGCCACACTAACATAATGGCGATCACGGTGGGACACTGAGTGATTAAAAAACTTAGTTTCCCTCATCTTTAAAGACTTTTTGAGATTACTAGCTGATTGACTTATCCCACCGCTCTCTAACATAATGGCGATCACGGTGGGACTTTGAGTTAGTGACAATCTAAGGACACCTTAGTAACTCTTGAAGTCTCAATCAAGCTTAGTAAATTTAGATATTGTCTGAAGGGTAGAAAATAGCTCTTTCACCATCTTAGCAAAATGATGAGTCAGTTATAGAAAACTCTTCCAAACCTTGTAGGCACATAAAACTCAAAAAACCCCAAAAACACTCCCTTAGATTGGTTTTTGACAGTATTGGTGGTGGACCATACAAGTACATCTCAAAACAACTGATATTCCACCTGGCGACTCCACTAACCTCTAGTAGCCCTTACTATTTTACCGAACTCTAGGTTACTATCCGACAGACCTATCCCATCGCTCACTAACATAGCGGGAGATGTTGGGACACTGAGTACATGATAGTCTAGCAAACTCTTATAGACTCTTTGGTCCTTTAGATACCATAAACAAGCCAGCAGTCCATAGACCTATTTAGAGAAAGCTCTTTTTGTTCTCATCACCCTAGCAAAGTGTTGAAACAAGTCTAGAATACTTTAACAAACCATAAGTTGCGCATAAAACTCAGAAAATCCAAAAAACATTCTCAGATTAGTTACTGGTGGTGGACCATAGCTATCTTCACAAAAACAACCCATTTCCACCTGGCGACTCCACTAATCCATCCCTTTTACTTTCGACCATCCTTCACCTTAGTATAAATTTAGAGAAACCACTCATCCAGAACATTAACCAATACCATTCTCTTTAAACTCTGGATCTAAAATCTGGCTTCACGAAGAATCAATACCAGAGCTCATCCAGACCCAAATCCCCCTATCATAGTAGATGACCCAGAGAAGATTCTGTGGCAAGCTTCCGAAACTGATCATCTAGCTACTGGTAGATCCATCCGTAGAACAAGATCTGTACCTAAACATCGCACTATCCTACTAGATTCACCTTTCGAACTAGAGTCATCACAAACTCTTCCCAGGAGAAAATCATATAGTAAGATAAACTTTGACGATCTTGAACCCCTATTCAAACCACCTCCGCTCATCCCACTAGTCCTCATCTTGTACATCATCCATTAGCTCCCGTCATGGCAGCTTGGTACGCACCTTTGGTGTTGCCACCGCCCTTGGCTCCTCTCCCAAATAAATATCAAGACAAAATCCCACACTTTACCGGAGAAGACACCACCACAGCTCAACAGCATGTAATTAGGATTAGCGATGCTTTTGAATACATGGAAGTACACGACGAAACCGTCAGAATGAGAATATTCGCCCAAAGCCTGGGTGGAGAACCCAAAACATGGTTTAAAAGCTTGCCTCCAAACAGCATCCACAACATCCTAGAACTCTGCCAAGTCTTCACGAACAAGTGGGAAGTCTGAAGGAACCCTATTCAAATCCTGTCAGAATATAACAACCTAAAACGGGAAAATGGGAAAAGTGTCCAGGCATACTGCACTAGGTTCAACAATGTGTATAACGCCCTCCCACCTCACTTCAAACCCCCACTCGGTTTAATCTTGGCAAAATTCCCCGAGGGTTTTGATCCAGACATGACATATCATCTGAGAGACAAGCATCCCCCTACCCTAGAGGAAATGCAACAAATAGCCATAAAAACATAAGCCAACTTAGCAGAAAAAAGAGCCAGGACTAGATTAGAAGGAAAAGTCCCATATAGAGATAAGGTCTCCACTTCATCTCCTTCCCTAGATCCTAGAATAGATGGCCTGATAAAATCCATGAAAAAGATGTGGGAAAAAATGAGTGAAAAAGCGCCTCCTAGGGACAACCAACCAAACCCTACAAAAAACTGTATTCCTTTGACTCAAGTCAGGTCAAATGTTTAGGCCTAATAAAAAACCTAGGGGAATGCTCTAAAGACACTATCAGCCATTTTGAAATCACAGATTCTGAAATGGAAGAAGAATCAAAACCTGTAGGATCTCTACCTTTATGCTGGGAGTCATTTAAGTTCATAAAAGCAAATTGGCCCCCTGAACATCTATCAGAAAAAACTCATGAATTACATGATAACTATCCTCAACATCACAAAGAATTGGTTGAAGATGAAAACAAGCAAGAAATGAAAGAGAACCCACGGGATCTCTCTAAGGACATGAGTGATGATTCATCATCTCTCATAGGTGAAGCCCAAAAAGACATTCATCCTTTAAATCGGATTTCCCAAGAGAAAGAGGATTGTTGTGGAGAGAGGAAAATGCTTCCCTTTTTAACTGAAGAGGAAATAGATCAACTTATAAACATACAGACAGCCTCTGAATCTTCACATAACCACAACTTTTCTAATCTTTCTCCTGTTTATCTTGCATATCATAAGTCAAAAAGTAAATTTGTAAATCAATTTGAAGAAAATAAATCTGATATTCCAATATGCATGGTTGATGAGATTAATTATAATGATGATTTTCCAAGGTTTGATCAATATTTTGATTATGATGATGATTTCCAAACAGAAGCTAACTTTGCAGAAAACTCAGTTTTTGATTTTTGGGAGGAAGCTCAGTTTCATAAATTTGAGAAAAGTAAGCAGCCATTACCAGTCATCTATGACACTCATGAGGAGAACCTTGAGAGTTCAGAAGTAAGTGAAGAGTCTCGGACTCTTTGCTCTACTTCACTTCAGTCCGTCAGAGATAACATGCACATGATTGGAAATCAACAGTTTTTTAGCTTTAATGATGAGTTTGAGGAAGATGATGAAATCCTCGAGCAGGTTGTAAATGAGAAGCCTTTTCCTGAAATAGTTGAAGAAATCATTTTGGACATGGAATCTTCCTTAACTCCAGATTTGCGGCCACCAAGTTCCATTGAGTTACAAATTGCAGATGAAGAAGTAGAGGTTAATAAACACATGGGAGTTGTCACACTGTCCTTTCAAGATAATTTACTGTCAAAGTGTATCCTTGTTCATCAACCTGATGACCTTCACACAGTTTTCGGTCCACTTAATCAGAACACATCAGCTTGGAAAGAAAACTACACTGCAATACATGATGAGTCTGACAGTTCGAGTGATCATGAGGAAGAGTTTCTTTACCAGGGGGGTCCCAAATATAGCCAAGTGGAAGAAAGAGTAGTCTTGAATGAAGCCTATATCTCAAAACCTCTAGATCAGGTATTATTCCAAGATCCATTTGTTGTTTTCCTTGAGAAGTCTGAAAGAGTAGTCTTGAATAAATCCTATGTATCAAATCCTCTAGATCAGGTATTATTCCAAGATCTATTTGTTGTTTTCCTTGAGAAATCTGTAGGGGTAGTGGGTTCTATCATAAACAATTTGCTACCAAGAATGAGAAAAAAATTAAGCTCTACTGTCCAGAAACAAACCAAATGGGAGTGGCCTTTTCATTATTTCTGCATCATGAAAGAACTAAACCAGAATCACCCATGTGAGCATCTACTTGACTGGTTGCATTGGAAAACAGAGTTCACCAAACAAATGTCTATTGTGTACAGATTAGATTAGGATAGAAAGACAACAATAGAAAATAAGCTTAGCCTGTGAACACCTTTTCATTTGTAGTTTGTTTGAAGAAAAAGTGAAAAAGAAGAAAATACAAAAAACAGTGAAAAGTAGAAAAAGAGGGAAGTTTCTAAAAAGCAGTGGTAAGGCCCCATGTTCCAAAAAAAAATTAGTCTTTCAGAAAGCGAGCAAGTCTAAATGCCGCTACTAGTTCTTTCAATGTCTTGTTCAGCTATCTAGCCTAATCATAGCTGAGCATGTTTAAATTATTTGCTGATAAGTTAGTGAGTGCAAAGATAGTCAACATTGTGTAAGATTGACTTATCACAGAGCTTAGATTAGGGAGAGATTCTGGTTCCACATGCTTAAAACAGAACCAAAGGGAGAAGCGAGGGATGAAAAACACATTGTACATCTTAGCCCCGCTTGTCTAGTTTTCTTTTGTTGCGGAATAACATTTGTGTGCAGCTTGTCTTTTATGCCACAAATGCATGACAAATCAGACTGCCCAATCCTGATTTGATCATTTTTAAATTTCATGTTGTAGATTAGAGAATGAAATCCTGTCAAACTGCTTAATCTTGACAGTTGATCTAGCATAGGTAGAGAAATGAAGGAGTTCATGAGTTTAACCTGAACTCCCGGCAGATATAAGAGTAGAGATAGATAGGTTCATTTTTGCAAAAAGAAAAATATGCATTTTCAAAAGGCTGCTAGTTCAAATGCGCCAAAGAGAAGAAATTTTTTTAGGAAAGATAGTGGGGTAGGTAGAAGTATCATTGATGTTAACCATGCTGTCACTTTTTAGAAATAACATCAAGAAAAGGGTAAATTTTGCGCCAATGGATAAGGCACTGGTCTTCATAAGCCAAAGATCTGAATTATGGACACCTCCTGATGAGGAGCTGCCCTCCCCAAATGGAGCCACTGTTAGCCATCAGTATTTTTTACATGTTAGTGATGACTATATCTACAACTGAGTTTTCTAGAAACTGATTTCCTTATGTCAATATGTCATCTAGAAAACCCTCCTAAAACTTTTTTTGCCTTTCTACTTTTCAGTCCACCCCCGTCGAAATCAAAACCTCATTACCACTATCCTATCTAGCTTCAGCCTTACTGGTTTGCCCATCAGCTTTAAAAGGCAAATCCACATCTGTTTCAAAAGTCTCCCCTATGTTAGGAAGTGGCGCTTTAAGACATTTTACCCTTGGCAATCATCAAAAAGCCAAAAAGCCTCCATCTGTAACAGACCCACCATGACTGACCTCCCACTTTGCAAATGAACTTGACAAACAACTCTAAGTCGCGCCACTCACATCCCCTAGATCTCAGCACTGCATAAACCCCAATCTCAAGCTGACTATTAGGTGTTTCACAGTGTTCTATGGTTTCTACAAAGGCAGGAAATATAATTTCATCTCAGGAGTAAATGCTTGAACCTACAGTTAGAGGAACAGCTGCTTCTAAATGTATCATAAGCCTGAGATATGTCTGCAAAACAAAAAGTCACTCATCAAGACCCTGCATTTTTCTTTCCAGTATGAAAATCACAGTAAGAAAAGGACACCACTGTCTCAGCAAACTGGTAAATTGTCATGGCCCAGAACCTCCTTCATTTACAAGCAGAGGGTTAGGGCGCCTCCTTCATCTACAAGCAGAGGGCGCTGGCCAGTATTGACTTTAAAGGTTGCAGAAGTCCAGGTTTTCCTTTTACTGAACAAATGAAACAGAGACTCCAGGTTTTTCTGAGTGTGAATGATGATCATAACAGAGAATAAAGTCTGCAGTATGCAAGTTCAAAGGAAAACAGAGTTTGGTCTGATAAAGGAGGTCATTTGAAGTTTTCAACTCATATCAATTGATAAACTTTAGAAAGGCATGTCATTAGTAAAAATTCCAATCATAAACAGCCTGCTTGTCCACAAGATCAAATTGAAGGGATGCTGACAGATCATGTCATCACCTAGGCAGAAGGAAAGTGCTTTGTTCTTCAAAAGGCACTAACCTCCATAGTCACAGAGACTATCTTTCAAATAATTTGTCATGAGATGACCAAAGCAAATGATGACATCTCAGTTTCCCTCAGAGCAGTACAGTGAGACAAGGATACTTTGACTAGGGTTGTTTTCAAGCATAGTGGTGATTGCAAACAGAAGGTACTAGTGTTGATGTTTTTTAAGTTGACTGCCTATCATCATAATCCAAGCAAATCCTTGTCATGCAGCATTTTCAAATAATCTTCAGATACTTTGCTCAGTGAAGAGCCTCCTCCATTTATGAGCAGATGGCCAAAGCATTGCAGGTTGTTGAAAACTGATTGATCTGAAGTGCAGTGGAAGGATACAAAGGGAGTGAATAGAAGTCATTGCACAGGTAAAAGTTAGGGTTTATGATTTAAAAGTATTGGTTTTCCTATTCAAATGAAAATGTCTTTCAAGAAATACATCATGATAGACAGGAAACAATATGGATATGCATGCATTGATACCAAAAAGGAACATTTTCTTTAAAGGAAAGGGTTAAACAGCACCCCACTGTCACCTGCCCAGAAGTCTAAGAGAGCTCCTTTTTGAGTTAACAGAGAAATATTGTATGAAAGCATGCAACCAAAAGATGACACTAACAGTCCAGGGAGAAACCTATAAATCACCTAAGAGCAGAGATTATCAAACAAATTGGAAAAAACACAGGCCATCTCCTGTTAAATGACAAAACATTTGTCAAGGCTTTTCAAAATTCTCTTTGACACATTCGGGGTGATTTTCTTTAAATTATCACCAAGAAGGTAAAACCGTGGACAAAGTTGAGCTATGGAATGGTTCTATTACAAAAAGGTCAATGCACTGATCAAAGCAAATGATAATTGTTTCCAAGAGACCTGTTCGTCCTGCTTCATGATTTCCTCCTTTCAAAATACACATCACAAGTAATGAGAGGCATTTCAGGTTTAGCTCCCAGGATGGACATGGTGAATAAGTATACCAGTTTATGTACATGCAAAGAAGTTGTTTTCATGGACAGTCAGTGTTATGGATAGTTTGAAACAAAACAAGTTTCCAGTATTCAATAAACAGAGATGTTATACAATGTGTTGTGAAGCAGAGGATTGTAGTGAAAAATGCCCCTCTTTGAAGACCATAGCAGGCTATAAAAAAATGCAGCAACTTGGCATCTACAGTAGGAAAATGGTTGAAGGAGCAATGTAAATAACACCACGGCTGTCAAAGCAAATTGACAAGGCAAGCCCTGTCCTTCAGAAACAAAACAGTCTTTAAGCATTATCTTGACAGTATTAAAATGGGTTACCTTACATCAAGAATAGCACCAGCATCTTTAAAACAGTGGCAGAAGTGATGTGGAAGTTATTGAGTTATTTGTCAAAGTCTGAAGTTCGGTGTTTATCACCCAAAGAACAAAAGCTGGAAGTCATCTTTCTAAAGTGAGACAAAGTTCTGGTTTTTTTTAAGCCATTGTTGTTTTTATAAAAGAGGTTGGTCCGTGATTAACACGGTCCAAAAGTGTGGCAAATCTCCAAAGCAGATATGAGATGCACCAAGGATATTCAAAAGGATCAAAAAGACTGTAAAAATTTGCAAAGAAGCCAAACATAATCTTTACTTTACATTCAAAGACTAAGGTGACCGTTGGAAAGATTTGAAATAACATAAGGTTGAAGTATGAGAGCGAAAGTGTCATTTTCAAAATTCAAACAGAGCTCCCTGCCTCCCTAGCATCAAAGCAAGACATTTCGGGTCGATTTGCAGAGCTGCGCACTATTAAACACCGAGCGACGCGCCTGGAAGCCCGCGCGACGCACCTGGGAGCGCGTTTACACTGTTCGTCAGTTCATGCGCGACGCGCCTGTACAGTGGCGCGACGCGCCTGTACAGGGCGCCCGACCACCGACAGGCCGACCCGACAGGCCACTCGGGTCTAATTTTTCGCGCCGTGCTGACATTAAAGAGTGCCACGCATACTTTGAAGACCTCTGGTGCTACTCCAGCCCTCCCCAATGGCTGTTCATCAAATCTTGAGGTATTTTCACACATTTTTCTCCCTCGATTTAAAAAAAATTGCTAAGAAACATGAAAATTTGAAATCAAAACCGTGGTGTGAAGTGAAAGGGTTAGAACAGAACTTTGGTATTCCGATAGGACAGAGGCTGTTTTTACAAAGAAACAGAGTTTACATATTTAACAAAAGCTTGGATTTTGGGGAAGAAATGAGCTGCTACAGCCCTTATTAAAACCATGGAGCTTGTTTAAATACTGTCACCATTGTTGCATAAACAGTGAATTCGACTGTATGCTCACACTAGGGTTAGATTTATGAGCATGTTTTTTTTTGTTTAAAAAAGTGACATGCATAGAGAACATTGAAATTACAGTGGGAGAAAGGGTTATTGGTCAAGCAGAAACTTATAGGTTGAAGCTGCAGAGGAAGATTTTGTCATAGAGACAGGGCTTGGGTCTGTCAGGTGAAACAAAGGATTTCTCCTCCAAAGGCTAGGGTCACATGTATAAAGAGCCATTGATTGTTTTGAAAAGAGGAAATTCACGTAACTTCTACCTAAAAACTCTGTAGTCCTTCAATGATCTGTCATCTTGGCTCAGGATTATGTCAATGACTATTTAATAACACTGAGGGTTGATTTCACATATGCAAATTTGTTGAAACGTTGGCACACTTATACAAAGGCAGGGTTGTTAATCATTGAAATTCTACCTTGAAGCAGAGATACATGTTTATTGGTTGACATCTAAGGCTTCAAGAACAGGGTGATTTTAGCACTTTCTCATAGCAAACTCTTTCTAGCAGTCTGCCCCTCTTTTTCACTATATCATTTCCTACTGAAAAGTGTTGACTGAGATATTTTTAGGGTGTAGGGCCATTTTCTGAAGAGCAAGGTTTTAATGGTTGAATTTTAACATTGGAGACAGAGATATAGATGTAGTGGTTGATCTCTTAAATTCACAAGTAAAGGGTGATTTTCCTAAACACTGTGCACTGATAATTCACCTAACCTAGGTCTGCCCTTCTTTCACTGTATGATCTCTTCTAGAGAAATTTGTTGACAGAGATATTCTAAGGGTGAACAGGCTACTTTCTGAAGGGCTAGTTTTTGATGATTGAATTTTACATTGAAGACAGAGATGTAGGTGTGTTGATTGACCTCTGACAAATTCACAAGAAAAGGTGACTTTTTAACACTGTGCACAGGAAAATTTCCCAGCAGTCTGTCTCCTCCTTGCTATATAGTACCCTATTGAGAATTTTGCCTGGCTGAGGTACATTCAAAGGTGAAAGGCTGGTTTTAAGGAGAGCAGAGGTTGTGAATTCAAAGACACTTGTTGCAAACCATCCACCTCACATTGTTTCTCTGTCAAAGCAGCATATTGACACAGTTTGAATCCAGCAGGGCGTTTTACATACAGTGAAGGAAGTTTGCCTCTTCCAAAGCATATTCAGGTCAAAATGCCTCCAAGGCAAGACAACAGGAGCAGCATGACAGTGATAAATATGAACATCAGCGGGAAAAGGAGGGGAAGAGTGCTGAACAGCAGTAACTCAGTAGTGATAAACAACAGTTTCAAGAAGCGCCTGACACGCAAAGAAGAGAGAAGCATATCATCCCTTGATATTTTGGCCTCAGCTTCGGAGCATATTGCTATGAACCCCTGAGGGTCATATGTGCCAAGTTTGGACCCATTTCGACAACTTTTTGTTTTTTGGCATTTTTTTGTTTTTGGTAAAAAACTCATAAATTCGTCATTTCAGTTTGAGGTTTTTCCAAGGGAAAAGGATGATACCCATGGATGCCATAATTCCATGAGCAGGTCCCCGACGATTTTCAGGGCATTCGGAGATCATTCGCCCCCTCAAATTGGCGAAAAATGCCCTCTTTTTGCACATTCTGCCCGCCATATCAGCAGTCTGCTATTTTCTGGGTTTTTGCACACAGGTACAGTTTTGGGGAACTTCCAGGCATCAGATTGAGATGACTTTAGTTGCGCCAGAAAGTAGACACAGAGAGCTTTCCAACGAGCTATCATGAGCCTCGTTTCGACATCGGGAAGGCTGCCAATTGCCTCTAGCAAGTCAGGGGACCTTTTTCAGGCATAAATATGAAGTATTTTTGTAATTTTTGAACCTCAAAAATCTGCTTTTCCCAAATGTGCGTTAAGCTATTTTTATGCTTGGGAAATGATGTAAAGTCAATATAATTTCCGTTTTTAGCAGTTTTTTAGATATTTTATGGGATATTTTGTGCCTTGGGCTTTGCAAAGCCTCAAGGACAAGTTTAGATATTTTGACTTGGCCAATGGGATAGCTAGTTGCTCCATGAAGTTTTCCTCCCTCAAGCCTATTTATTCCATGGGTTTCATTGTAAATCAGAGGCTGAACTTGAGAGAAGAATCAATATATTGGTCATATGAGCTTTGAAGAACATACTTGTGTTATGATTTTTGGACTGCCTCTTGGATGCTTTTGATGAATGATGAAGGATTGGTGATGGATTCCATGACATGGTAGAATGGTATAGTGTTTCTTGCTTTTTTGTTGTCTTCTAGTTTTCATTCATGATACATGCTTCTTGCTGCTATAGATCAGTAGAGATTAAGTTTGAGATATGCCCATGGAGGCACCTCAAAATTCCTGAATCTTCATAGCTTTATGTTTTCTTCTTCCTTGGTTATACTAAAGAATTCTTAACTGCTCTTTAGTAACTTAAGGTATTGTTGCTAGTTTTATTCATAAGTTCTATGTATGTTGAGTAGGATGTATGGTGTGCCCTGCCTACCTATAAGCTGCCCATAGTTCTGTCCATGAAACTATCTCTTTGACTTATTAGTTTATCATCTTGTTGAACCAGGGAGGCCTAGTCCCGATCTAGCCCTTTGCCTAAAACTATGAAAACTTGTTTGTCCAAGTGCCCAATAACTTAAAGATTGTGTTTAGGCGTTCCGGCATAGTTTTATGAGTTGTTAGTTTTTCTTATGTGTTTTCCCCAAAGTATGATAGCCATTTCCCGAAGTTAGAAGGTCTTATACTTCTATGCATGGCTGGAATGTTTGATTTCTATGTATTAATTAGCTCATAGTTACATTTAACATGATTAATGGCTTGCTATAACATGTTTATGTCTGCTATCAACTAGTTACACTTGAAATCCCTTTGTCTTTCACCAACTTGTGTCCATTTAATCCATTTTGCCCAAAGATCCCTTCTACCGTGAATCAAATCGGCCCTACAGCAGCTTTACATCATCACCTCATAGCTTCCTTGACCTGTTTGACCCCATAGCCCAATTTATCTACATGTTGTTATCCAGTTTATGTATTTGATCAGTTTTATCCCTCACAAACTTAAAAAACAAAAAAACCAAAAACACACTTCATAACTAGCCTAATATCAGAACACCATAAGCAAACACACCGATATCTTTTGCATATAATAGAGAGAGCCCTCTCTGAGTCCAGGAAGGCTAGGTCCTCGGGCTCCAAAGCTTGGTTTGATGTTACATCGTCATTTGGCTCGCCAATCGGCCAAATCACGGGACCCTAACACATGGTTTGCATCCAACACTCAGTAGAGATGCCTTTAAAGACTGCATGAGCAAGGTTGGGGTAATTGGAACTCATCAAGAGTAGTCTTCAGCAGGGATTGCACAGTAGAGGTAGGCTAAAGGCTGGCAAAGATCGGTGCATGGGATTTGCAAGATCAGGCCTGATTAGTGTGTAGCAAGTGGAGATTATACTAAGAGCTTGTGAGGAGCTTTGTATGATGATTGTTACATGATCTCTATGACATATATAATATACAGATATTTGGGGGTTTTCAGCTTTAAGCTTTCCCATTACATATTGTGTTCATATGTGTGAATTTTTATGATTTTAATGTGTGCATGCAATTGATTTTATTTCTGCATGCGAGGATCAATGGTAGAAGAGATTCTATATTGTGCATGAAGATAAAATAGTGTGTGATCAGGAGAATGTCGGTGGATAACATATCAGTTTTTCAAATTTCTATATGGTATCGGAGCGATATTGATCATGGAGCAATTGCAAAGCATTGAAGTAGTTGAGTTTTGTGCTGGTGGAATTCGAAATTGCTATAGTGATTTCTTAGTGGAAAAGTTGAGATGTCTTTCAATGGATTGCGATTGGAGTATGCCCTTGAGGGAAACTCGAATTATATTTCATGGAAGGATAGGATGGAGGCGGTTCTGGATGACAATGGGTTGAAGGAGTTCATAGATGCAGAAATTCCAAAACCTACTTCTAGTGATGTTGTCGTACTTGACGCATGGCAAAAGAAGGTAGAAAGGTGTCGAAGGATTCTGTTGGAAGGTGTGAAGGATCACATAGTATCCAGCCTTCATGGTAAATCTTCTCCATTCTTGATGTGGAAAGCTTTGACAGAATTGTTCCAAAGCAAGAGCGACCAGAGGAAGTTGGCGCTCAAGGATAAACTCAGGAAAATAAAAATGGAGAAGAATGACACTATTCCGGTATACTTGACAAAGTTTTTCCACTGCAGGGATGAGCTTGGGAGTGTAGGAGTTAGTGTGGATGATGAGGAATTGGTGAGCTTGGCTCTCCTTGGGCTTCCGAAGAGTTGGCATTCCTATCAGGACTCTGTCAATGGTCGGGAGAAACTGCCAGGATGGGAGCGACTTTGGTCGGATCTTGTGCAGGAGGAGATAAGGCGAGATACCAGGGATGGCTCTTCATCAAAGAATGATGACGAATAGGATTGCATTTTGGCTGCCAAAGCAAGGAAGGGGAAGGGTAAGAAGAATGCTTCTCAATTCGGTGCAGATGGTAAAGAGCGTGACATGTCCAAATTGAAGTGTTTTCACTGTCACGAGCATGGACATTTCGCCACGCATTGTCCACAGAAGAAGAAGAACAAGTAGGATGCTAGAGCTGCAGCTGGTGAGGCTCTTGCCTCGCAATTTGAGCTGGAATTCTCATTGATTGCATGCATGATGTCTAGTGCATTGGGATCGGGGTGGTATTTTGATAGTGGCTCTTCTTTTCACATGACGGGAGATGTGAATCTTTTCAATGACTTGGTGGAGAAAGATCTCCAGTTGCATGTTGAATTGGGCGAAAATGGACGATACAATGCAACCGACATTGGTACCATAACCTTTTAGAGGGAGTCAGGTAAACTCATTGTTTTACAAGATGTAGTGCATGTTCCAGGTTTAAAGAAGAATTTAATCTCAGTCGTAATGTTAGAGGATAAAGGGTATGATGTTGTCTTTAGTGAAGGAAAAGTTTTCCTTCGGAAAAAAGCAACAGGACAAGTCAAGAAGGTTGGGATTCGAGCAAAGAATCTCTACAGACTTGAAGTAGATGGGATTTCTACGGAGCTTCCTACTGTTGGGAAGTGCAAGAAAGACATACAATTGATGCTTGAGAAGGAGCAAGTTTTGCATGCAGGTAAGAGTGAACCTCAGGATGTGGAGCAGCCACAAGATGAGGATCATGGAGTGGGAGAAACCACTCATGCAGAGAAATTTCATGCCAGATGGGCAAAGGGAGTGCATGCAGCTATACCACCAGGTGAGAGGTGGGGCGACATGCATGACTAATCCCAAGAGGAGATTTCTGGGAAGGATTCATGAGATGGTGTGGATCTCATGAATTGAACCTGGCTACGAGGTGCCCACAGCGCAGCAGTAGCATGATCAGTTGTATTGATGCAGGCAGATCAAAGTGACAGTGTCGGATACTGGAGCGTGGATCAGAGTTGACAGCAAGTGCAGAGTGCATGGGTGCAGAGTTCAACAGCGCAGTGGTTCTTGAAGACATGTGAAGTTGGTACCAGCAGAAGTCGAAGAATTTGATGATAGATGCATCAGACTGATTGAGTTGTTTGGAGCCTATTCAGTTTCAGAGGAGTTGCAGAGCAGATGCATGGAGTTGCATGGTGCTTGTGAAGGTTGCAGGGCGAAAGCATGGAGTTGCATGTCGCATGAAAAGATAGTCCTTTCTTGTTGAGAGGGAGTGTTGAAGATTACAACAAGAAACAGTGAAGGAGGCATCTTGAAACATCATTCCTGATCCTAGTTGGAAAATAATCACCTAAACTAGGTGGGGCCCACACAGGTGATTTTTGTCGCAAAGTCTATTTTTAGACATGTCGATCATATTCTATGAGTTGTGGGATGCTATTTGTGGATGGTTAGTCAAGTTGGAAAAATAGATGGACTTCTATTTTTAGACATATTGGGCGGAATCTATTTTTAGATTGCCAGTCTAAAAATAGATATGTCGAATATTATTAGCTCTTAATAATATTTGGACTCTAAACAGTATCTTATTCTCTTGGAGCACTTCAGTTAAGTGCACAGATGTGGCACAGGAGCTGACAGAAGGAATTACGCTATTCCTGAGGGTTATGTGGAGCTATTGCATGAATACTTCAGTTAGAACTCATGTGACAGAGTTTGGTGGAGTTGATTGAGGAAGTTAGTGGAGTTGTATTCAGTTTAACTAATCTAAACATAGTTGAGCTATTTGTATTCAGTTTAACTAATTGATACAATTAGTGAAGAGTGGTGTGAATTAATTATTAATTAATTCACTAATTATAAACTCATTAATCAACTAAAGAATACATCAGTTAACTTCAGTGCATGGACAGTTTCAGTGCAGACCAGTACAAAGATAGGTGAAAGAGCAGTGTGACTATCGGTTCTGACTATAGTGATGCATGGTTTGCATCCAACACTCAGTAGAGATGCCTTTAAAGACTGTGTGAGCAAGGCTGGGGTAATTGGAACTCATTAAGAGCTATTCTTCAGCAGGGATTGCACAGTAGAGGCAGGCTAAAGGCTGGCAAAGATCGGTGCATGGGATTTGCAAGATCGAGCCTGATTAGTGTGTAGCAAGTGGAGATTATACTAAGAGCTTGTGAGAAGCTTTGTATGATGATTGTTACATGATATCTATGACATATATAATATACATATATTTGGGGGTTTTCAGCTTTAAGCTTTCCCATTACATACTGTGTTCATATGTGTGAATTTTTATGGTTTTAATGTGTGCATGCAATTGATTTTATTTCCACATGTGAGGATCAATGGTAGAAGAGATTCTGTATTGTGCATGAAGATAAAATAGTGTGTGATAAGGAGAATCTCGGTGGATAACATATCAGTTATTCAAATTTCTATATTATGTTCAAGTCGAATTTAATAATTCAATACGACTTGGTCTCACTCTGTGTTGAAAAAAATTACCAATCACCCCTGCACATTTAGGGTTGGGGTCAATGCATTCATTCATTACTGGAAATGAATATTTTTCTTAACGCCTTGCAAGGAAATTTTCCCAGTCACCGTCCCAACAGCATCAACTGCTTTATCAACATCAGTTGCAATACCAACAATCAATTATGAAACATAGTATGATTCCTTCTCTTTGTTGTGGTATCTATCATATAATAGTTATCCCAATATACTTCGCATTTTGTCTCCTGATCTTCGCTTGATATTACAATCCAGAGATATCTGAAACTATATGTATTTATTGAAGCCCACACAATACGTGATTCCTTTCTGGATTTCTCAGTCTTTATACTTAGCTTTTCCTGAAGTACTTATTCACACTATTTCTTCTAGATGTCCTCAACAATAAACATAATCCCTTCTTTGCATTTCTGTTTTCCTTCAACGCAGTCTTAATAGCACCAAAATTTACTCAAATTTATCCGAAGTTCTGTCTCCCCTTATTCGCAAAGAGGACATAAAGGGTTGAACGAAAAGATGAAAGAAAGGGCTGAAGGTAAAGGATTGCTACAAGTCAAGTTATTTTGTCTTTTGTTGTGATGCACAGATTGAGGGTCTGAAGCATTAGACCTCAAGCCCTAGATTTCATATTCTATGTATATTAGTTTGTATCAAGGGTTGTATATTAGTTTTTTAAAATGCTCCAAAATTCTCCTCGTAAATTTTTTTATATTGAAATGATAGTTGATCTTGGATCAACATTGTCTAACTCAATGACACCATCAGTATTGTTTGCTTGCAATTTCCTTTTGGAGCACTGAAGATTATAGTTCACAAACACTAAAGCGTTTGGTTTGTGTTTAAGCCAACCTGTTGTGCCTCTTATAGTGAAATTATGCTTTCATATGGATGCACTACACATTTGACCCAGTACCTGGACAACAAATTTCTATAGCTTAGAGTGTGCTTAGTATAGTGTAGAATTCATGATAATTACAAATTGAAAATTAAGGAGTACAAAATCTAATAAATGAAAAATTTTGAAAAATAAACGTGAAGTAGAAATGTGAAGGTTACCTAGTATGTTTTCCTCCATTGCCTGAATCACCATGCCATATTCAAACAGGCCATTGGATGGATTATTTACCCTTCTAATAATAAAACATCTATTATATGCACTGGAAAGGGGGTGTTTGATTTTCTCTTCAATTGAAGCCACATTGACAATACTCAATAGTTGATGAAGTTTATTTTACCACTTGGATTCAGTAATTTCCGTGGGAGGTTGTATTTCTCCTCCCTTCCCAAGATTGTTACTGAAATTTCCTCATCGTAAATTGAAAATGCTTGTACAGGTATCAACACAGTAATACTTGGAGCACTTCAAACCATGCAAACCTTCTTAGATGAAAACTGTCTTTCTTAGTGCAAAACAACAAATAAACAAGCCAATCAATGAAAAAAGGAATATTTTGCTTGATAGTGCCACCAACTGAGTCAACAGGTGGAACTTGCAAGACTCGATGAGTCCTGTTCAAAATCCTTGAATTTTGTGAAGTTGGTGAGTTTGGCCAAAAATTTTACTTGGTTTACAAACTGGCTAAATGAGTTGATTTTTTGAAACTAGTATAGTTTCCACAAGTAACGTTATATCGAGCTAATGGACCAAAAGTTTTTCTTGGCTTACCAAACTGGCAAATGAGTTGACTGGTTGAAAATTTTGAAGTTTTCCTCAATTCATGTTAGTGGAGCTATTGGAGTTCTGTGTAAGGACATAGCAACATAGATGCCCAATCTGTGGGTGTGTTGAAGACAATGCAGATAGCATTATCTGATTTTTATTTTGGTCTTGTTGCTATGGAAACCATTTTGAGATGCATTTTTCTGGTACTCATGAGGAAAGGAAATGTTTTCTGTGATGCTGATGAATACATGTAATTTCCATTAGCAGATCATGGAAATTGATCGAGTTTAATACCTTGCAAGGAAATTGATTGGGTATAATATCTTGCAAGGAAATTTTCCTAGTCACCGTCCCAACAACATCAGTTGCTTTATCAACATCAGTTGCAATACCAGCAAGCAATTCTCAAAGATAGTATGATTCCTTCTCTTTGTTGTGGTATCTATCATATCAGAGTTATCCCAATATACTTCACATTTAACACCAGTCACATGAGTTGGAATCTAGAATGACTCAAGAAAACTAAAGTAGAGGCAAGATGGAAAACTAAATAATAACTTGATTTAAAAAAAATAAATAAAACTTTCACGATTTCAAAAGGAATCATTAAGGAATTTTCATTTCCATAGAATTAGATTGTGTACAACATAGCTACAAGGTGATGTAGATACTCTCAAATGACATTCACATCGATTTTCGACATAGGCATAAACACTGAACAATGAACATCAGTTTTTTAAAATGCTCCAAAATTCTCCTCGTAAAATTGTTTATATTGCAATGATAGTTGATCTTGGATCAACCTTGTCTAACTCAATGACACCATCAATATTATTTGCTTGCAATTGCCTTTTAGAGCACTGAAGATTATAGTTCACAAACACTAAAGTGTTTGATTTGTTTTTGAGTCAACCTATTGTGCCTCTTATAGTGAAATTATGCTTTCATATGGATGCACTACACATTTGACCCAGTACCTGAACAAAAAACTTCTATAGCTTAGAGTGTGCTTAGTATAGTGTATAATTATTGATGATTAAAAATTGAAAATTAAGGAGGACAAGCTCTAATAAATGCAAAATTTTGAAAAATAAACGTGAAGTAGAAATGTGAAGGTTGCAATACCAGCAAGAAATTCTGAAACAGAGTATGATTCCTTCTCCTTGCTGTGGTATCTATCATATCAGAGTTATCCCAATATGCTTCACATTCAACACAAGTCACATGAGTTGGACTCTAGAATGACTTAGGAAAAATAAAGTGGAGGAAAGATGGAAAACTAAATAATAACATGATTTTAAAAAAATAAAATAAAATTTTCACAATTTCAAAAGGAACCATTAAGGAATTTTCATTTCCATAGAATTAGACTGTGTACAACATAGCCAAGGTGATGTAAATACTCTCAAATGACATTCAAATCGATTTTTGACATAGGCATAAACACTGAACAATGAACATTAGTTTTTTAAAATGCTCCAAAATTCTCCTCGTAAAGTTGTTTATATTGCAATGACAGTTGATCTTGGATCAACCTTGTCTAACCCAATGACACCATCAGTATTTTTTGCTTGCAATTGCCTTTCGGAGCACTGAAGATTATAGTTCACAAACACTAAAGCGTTTGATTTGTTTTTGAGTCAACCTGTTGTGCCTCTTATAGTGAAATTATGCTTTCATATGGATGCACTACACATTTTACCTAGTACTTGGACAACAAACTTCTATAGCTTAGAGTGTGCTTAGTATAGTGTAGAATTATTGATAATTAAAAATTGAAAATTGAGGACAAGCTCTAATAAATGCAAAATTTTGAAAAATAAATGTGAAGTAGAAATGTGAAGGTTACCTAGTATGTTTTCCTCCGTTGTCTGAATCACCATGCCATATTCAAACAGGCCATTGACCTTCTTGTACATTGTAATTTGCAATGGATGGGTTATTAACCCTTCTAATAATAAAACATCTATTATATGCACAGGAAAGGGGGTGTTCGATTTTCTCTGCAATTGAAGCCACATTGACAATACCCAATTGTTGATGAAGTTGATTTTACCACTTGGATTCAGTAATTTCTGTGGGAGGTTTTATTTCTCCTCCATTCCCAAGATTGTTACTGAAATTTCTTCATCATAAATTGAAAATGCTTGTGGAGTCTAGAAGAGGTATCGACACAGTACTCTTTGGAGCACTTCAAACAATGCAAACCGTCTTAGATGAAAACTGTCTTTCTTAGTGAAAAACAACAAATAAACAAGCCAATCAATGAAAAAAGGAATATTTTTCTCGATAGTGCTGCCAACTGAGTCAACAGGTGGAACTTGCAAGACTCAGTGAGTCCTGTTCAAAATCCTTGAATTTTGTGAAGTTGGTGAGTTTGACCAAAAATTTTACTTGGTTTACAAACTGGCAAATGAGTTGATTTGTTGAAACTAGTATATTTTCCATAAGTAACGTTTTATCAAGCTAATGGACCAAAAGTTTTTCTTAGCTTACCAAACTGGCCAAATGAGTTGACTAGTTGAAACTTTTGAAGTTTCCACAATTCATGTTAGTGGAGCTAATGGAGTTCTGTGTAAGGACATAGCAACATAGATGCCCAATCTGTGGGTGTGTTGAAGACAATGCAGATAGCATTTTCTGATTTTTATTTTGGTCTTGTTTCTATGGAAACCATTTTGAGATGCATTTTGCTGGGACTCACAAGGAAAGGAAATGTTTTCTGTGATGTTGATGAATACATGTAATTTCCACTAGCAGATCATGCAAATTGATCCAGTTTAATACCTTGCAAGGAAATTGATTGAGTTTAATACCTTGCAAGGAAATTTTCCCAGTCACCGTCCCAACAACATCAACTACTTTATCAACATCAGTTGCAATACCAACAAGCAATTCTAAAACAGAGTATGATTCCTTCTCATTGTTGTGGTATCTATTGTATCAGAGATATCCCAATATACTTCACATTCAACACAAGTCACATGAGTTGGACTCTAGAATGACTCAGGAAAACTAAAGTAGAGACAAGATGGAAAACTAAATAATAACTTGATTTAAAAATATTACTTAAAACTTTCACGATTTCACAAGGAATCATTAAGGATTTTTCATTTCATAAAAAATCCATAGAATTAGATTGTGTACAACATAGATATAAGGTGATGCAAATACTCTCAAATGACATTCACATCAATTTTAGACATAGGCATAAACATTGAACAATGAACATCGGTTTTTTAAAATGCTCCCAAATTCTCCTCATAAAATTGTTTATATTGCAATGTTAGTTGATCTTGGATCAACCTTGTCTAACTAATGACACCATCCGTATTGTTTGCTTGCAATTGCCTTTTGGAGCACTGAAGATTATAGTTCACAAACACTAAAGCATTTGATTTGTTTTTGAGTCAGCCTGTTGTGCCTCTTATAGTGAAATTATGCTTTCATATGGATGCACTACACATTTGACCCAGTACATGGACAACAAACTTCTATAGCTTAGAGTGTGCTTATTATAGTGTAGAATTCTTGATAGTTAAAAATTAAAAATTAAGGAGGACCAGCTCTAATAAATGCAAAATTTTGAAAAATAAACGTGAATTAGAAATGTGAAGGTTACCTAGTATGTTTGCCTCTGTTGCTTGTATCACTGTGCCATATCCAAAAACCCATTGGCCTTCTTGTACATTGTAATTCGTAATGGATGGATTATTAACCCTTATAATAATAAAACATCTATTATATGCACTGGAAAGGGGGTGTTCAATTTTCTCTTCAATTGAAGCCACATTGACAATACCCAATAGTTGATGAAGTTGATTTTACCACTTGGATTCAGTAATTTCCGTGGGAGGTTTTATTTCTCCTCCCTTCCCAAGATTGTTACTGAAATTTCCTCATTGTAAATTGAAAATTCTTGTAGAGTCTAGAACAGGTATCAGCACAGTACTCTTTGGAGCACTTCAAAGCATGCAAACCGTCTTAGATGAAAACTGTCCTTTTTAGTGCAAAAAAACAAAAAAACAAGCCAATCAATGAAAAAGGAATATTTTTCTTGATAATGCTGCTAGCTGAGTCCACAGGTGGAACTTGCAAGACTCAGTGAGTCCTGTTCAAAATACTTGAATTTTGTAAAGTTGGTGAGTTTGACCAAAATTTTTACTTGGTTTACAAACTAGCTAAATGAGTTGATTTTTTGAAACTTGTATAGTTTCCACAAGTAACGTAGATGCCCAATCTGCGGGTGTGTTGAAGACAATGCAGATAGCATTTTCTGATTTTTATTTTGGTCTTGTTGCCATGGAAACCATTTTGAGGTGCATTTTCCTGGGACTCACGAGGAAAGGAAATGTTTTCTGTGATGCTGATGAATACATGTAATTTCCACTAGCAGATCATGGAAATTAATCGAGTTTAATACCTTGCAAGCTAATTTTTCCAGTCACCATCCCAACAGCATCAGCTTCTCTATCAACATCAATTGCAATACCAGCAAGTAATTCTGAAATAGGGTATGATTCCTTGTCTTTGCCATGGTATCTATCATATCAGATTTATCCCAATATAATTTTCATTCAACACAAGTCAAATGAGTTCAAACTGGAAAGGGGGTGTTCGATTTTCTCTGCAATTGAAGCCACATTGAAAATACAAAATAGTTGATGAAGTTGATTTTACCACTTGGATTTGGTAATTTCCGTGGGAGGTTGTATTTTTCCTCTCTTCCCAAGATTGTTACTGAAATTTCCTCATCGTAAATTGAAAATGCTTGTAGAGTCTAGAAGAGGTATCAACATAGTACTATTTGGAGCACTTCAAACCATGCAAACCATCTTAGATGAAAATTTTCTTTCTTAGTGTAAAACAACAAATAAACAAGCCAATCAATGAAAAAATGAATATTTTTCTTGATAGTTCCGCCAGCTGAATCAACAGGTGGAACTTGCAAGACTCAGTGAGTCCTGTTCAAAATCCTTGAATTTTGTGAAGTTGGTGAGTTTGACCAAAATTTTTACTTGGTTTACAAACTGGCTAAATGAGTTGATTTGTTGAAACTAGTATAGTTTCCACAAGTAACGTTATATTGAGCTAATGGACCAAAAGCTTTTTTTGGCTTACCAAACTGGCCAAATGAGTTGACTGGTTGAAACGTTTGAAGTTTCCACATTTCATGTTAGTGGAGCTAATGGAGTTTTGTGTAAGGACATAGCAACATAGATGCCCAATCTGTGGGTGTGTTGAAGACAATGCAGATAGCATTTTCTGATTTTTATTTTGGTCTTGTTGCTATGGAAACCATTTTGAGATGCCTTTTGCTGGGACTCACGAGGAAAGGAAATTTTTTCTGTGATGCTGTTGAATACATGTAATTTCCACTAGAAGATCATGGAAATTGATCGTGTTTAATACCTTGCAAGGAAATTTTCTCAGTCACCGTCCCAACAATATCAGCTGTTTTATACAAATCAGTTGCAATACTAGAAAGAAATTCTGAAACAGAGTATGATTCCTTCTCTTTGCTGTGGTATCTATCATATCAGAGTTATCCCAATATATTTTGCATTCTGTCTCCTGATCTTTGCTTGATATTACAGTCCAGAGAAATCCAAAACTATATGTATATATTGAAGCCCACACAATGTGTGATTCCTTTTTGGATTTCTCAGTCTGTATACTTAGCTTTTCCTGAGGTACTTATCCGCACTATTTCTTCTAGATGTACTCAACAATAAACATAATCCCTTCTTAGCATTTCTGTTTCCCTTTAATGCAGTCTTAATAACACCGAAACTTACTCAGAGTTATCCGAAGTTTTGTCTCCCCTTATTCGCACTTATATTAGATAAATTTCATTGAATTTCATAGAGACTTGTTCGAAGTTCTTCTCCACAAATGAACCGCAGACATATCTTATATATACATGTGGATAGTCTATCTTCGAGCCGACATGAGGGCCTGCTTCTGAGTCGACTTCACTATAACTTGGAGGATATCTTCCAGCCAACTTGAAGAGGATATTTAATGCAGATCTTGAGAACATATGTGCCATGACTCCAAGGCTTGTGTGACAAGGTCTTGAGGCATACAAGTGTGTTTTTGACTCTTCATAAACATGACTCTTTAATTAGTACATTTATGACTAGAAAACAAATCCCTAGAAGACATCAAGAAGAAGTATTTTGACCTATAATAAAATCTTTCTCTGGAAACCCATGAAGCAAGCATACCAAAAATATATATTATTAATCTTTTTCTTCTTCATTACATAAATACATAATTACATAGTCAATATGAAGACTGATCCTAGTTACACTTTACAACATTAGTAACATCAACAATTTTTCCGTGGGTAACAGAAATCACAACAATCTGTTAAACTATAGCAACAATAGGCTTCTATGGCTCAGTAATCAATTCTACCACCGCAATAACAACACCAATAACTTCTGGGTTGGGAAAATAATGTTTCAAATATGCACCAGCAACAAAATCAATTTCAACAGATTTTGCAATCCAAACATAAAAAAACAGAAAATTTATCATCATCATTGTTACAATCACAATCTCGCTAGTTGCAACAACAATCACAACAGCAGCAACATCTCTCCCAAACCCAATCTCAGTCCCAATGCCCAAAGCAACAACAACCATTGCTACAACAATCAAATCCAACACAACAAGAGCTGTAGCAAAGGCTCTAGACAGCTGGTGATTTTTTTTTAGCAACAACAACATATTTCTATTGTACAACAAAAGCAACTCTTACAACAATGAGGGCTCTCGAAGGTGTCTTCTAGTAAATCCACTCTGTTTCATTTACATTTTATATACCTTATCCCATTCGGATTGTGGTTAAGGCTTTATTAAACATCAATGATGATTATCTATCATTTCCACACTGTATCTATTGTGTGTATTTGACTTCATCTAAGCATAGATGAAAGATACATTTGGATATTCTTCTAATATTTCAGATTAATAAAAAAAAATTGTCCCCTTATATGGGCTAATTGTAGGTTTTCCAGCATCAATGGAGTTGTTAGTCCAAACTGGACAATCATTTGTTGTTGAAAGGAAGGAAAAGGTTTATCAAAGGGTAAGATAGGTCACATTCTAATTTTTCTTCAAATTTACAATTTTCTGGGATTTCCTTTGCATTGGTCGTTGTATATGTATCTCCATTCTTTCACAATGATCAGTCTTCTATATGTTAGCCTAAGTGCTCTTTCTCTAAAGAGTATTGGAGTTTCTTCTGATTGGGAAATATGCCATGTCATATTTACCATTTAATTGTTCACAATTATGAATCAATACAACAACCCATTAAACAATATTGGAGTTTCATTTGATTGGGTAATATGGCATGTCATATTTACCATTTAATTGTTCACAATTATGAATCAATACAACAACTCATTAAGAGATTCCTCGACTTACCTGTACTAGATGCCTTTTTTTTCCCTCTGTTTCAATTTGAAATACCTTGACAAATCTTTTTTTTTATAAATGCATATTATATTTATTTTTTGAGCAATAATGACTATAATAATAAATTTTCACTATCAAGCCAAACTATGATTATATAGAATACTCTTCCCTACATAAGCGAGGGGAACCAACATATCCAATTAGCTCTCAAGGGTCTAGAGTGTCTATGTCGATTCTCTTGAGATTGGATGCTTTGGAAAATCTTTGGTGTCTCAAGAACAAAAAAAGTGATAATTTTTAAGTTCTTAATGCAGCTAGAAAACCCGAAGAAGATGTATTATCCAAAGATAAAAGAATAATTCTTAAAGCTTTCAGCGAAATGTCAAGAGGTGTGTTCCTTTCCTTCCTTAGTTCTAAATCAGTTTAACTCAGTTAAGTGAGTTAAAGTCAATTGTGCTAGTTGTAACTGTAGAAATACTAGTGAGAGATCAAGTGAATTAAATATTAATTAATTCACATGTAGTGATCTCACATGCAACTGATGTTTTTACTATTACTAAGTGCATGCATGTCAGATCCACAGGAGACCCAATTGAGATCTAGGTGAAAGGGTCTAGGTGAAAGGGAAGTGTGACTATCAGTTGTGATTTTAGATGACTACCAGATCTAGGTGAAAGGGAAGTGTGACTATCAGTTGTGATATTAGCTGACTACCAGGTGTAGTTATAACACCACAGGATGCCCATGATACTTAGTGCAGTTGAGGAAGACTGAAATTCTTTGTGATTAAGAATTGCATTCATCAGGAACTGCGTGAGCAAGGCAGTAAATTGGCTAAGGAACTTGCCAATTTTTGTATGACAATGTGAGACAATTAGTTGATGTAATGAGGGCTATTGTGAGAAGATTTTTGTATGTAATTGTTTCATGATTCCTTGTGGAATATACAATATATGATAGAGGGGTTTTGAGCAGTAAACTTTCCCTATAATATATGGTGTTGTGGTTTTGATCTATTCTTCTTTACTTCATGTGATTGGCAATTGTGTTGTTTTTAATTCCGCAAAATACTTGTAAAAGAGTATTTAACCTTAGTACATTGTTAGATCGGATGAATCCAAAATATACATGCATGTTGTATTATATATATGTGTGTGTGTAAAAAAATGTATTTACATAACTTTAAATGTTTTAATAATTATAATTTAATGTAATATAACTTATTTGTTTATCATATAAAAATTACAATTAAAAAAATCTATTTGATTTCACTGTAGAACATTAAGTAAACCAAATCACTACATAATAAGATAAAATGCATAAAAAATTAAATTAAATTATTAAAAAAATAAAATAAAAACATTCTAATGTTAACTTTATAAAACATAATCTTATTTTTAGTTTAATAATTGATGGTTAAACTCGGTTTTAATTGTGTTATCTCCACATGTAGTAGAGATGATAATATATTTCACACACTATAAAATTACATATATACCATACATAATAATGTCATAAAAATATTAATATGACGATGATGTGTATACCTTATATACTAATGTCGTGATAATGTTAATATGACAAATTTCTAACCCTACTCTCCATAAATATAAATAGCTTCTTTATCACATCAAAATTCCAAACAAAATCTCTCAATACATATAGATTGCAGTTTGAAAAGGTTCATACACTTTTCACCAACACATTGAAATGACACTTGATCATACCCACATTTCAATAGCTTTATGCCTTATGTTTTTAATCAAACAAGTGATTATATTGAGATTAAAAAAGCATCTTTATGTAGATTGCTGCTCATGGACATGGCCAATTATTTGATCGCATCCATGTGTATCTGATTTACAAAATATTCGGAAAATTAGCAATAGACTACGATATTAAAGTACCAAGGTTAGGCGAGAAGTCGGAACAGCTACGAGTTCATCTGCCCTGGCCACTGTGATTCCACTAAACTTTTCAAGACATATCCAATTCCTCCCCAATCATCTCATCAGGAAGACTCCAGTAGAAGCAGTGCACTAGCTGCGCCGCTGCAAACTCTACAAGCAACATTCCTAGCAGCTCTCCCGGGCATCGTCTCCTCCCTCCTCCGAATGGCATCCACTCAAACTTCTTAATTTTCTCATCCAGGAAGTCACCTTCCATGAATCTCTCCGGCATGAACCGCTCCGGATCGACCCATGATTTTGGGTTCCTTCCTATCGCCCAAACGTTCAGGAAAACGCGAGTGTTTCTGGGGATTTCATAGCCTAACACATTGCCGGCTCCCACAGAATAGTGGGGAATGGAAAGCGGCGCCGGTGGATGGAGTCTAAGCGTTTCTCTGACCACCAGCTTGTAAATAAGGGAGACAAGGAAGATCGGATTCACGCACCGTGCGCTCCAATCCAACAACACGCTGCAGCTCGTCCTGAAGCTTCTTCAGCACTGGTGGGTTCCTCAACAATTTGGCCATTATTATTATTTTTAATTTTAATTTTTTTTTTTTAAACTTAATAAATCTATAAAATAAAATAAAAAATAAATAAATAAATGAATAATTAAATAATTAAATAAAATAAATATATAGATAAGTAAATTACTTAATAAATATTAATAAAATAAATTAAAATACAAATTATTAAAAATTAAATTATTATTATTTATTTATATTTTATTTTATTTTTATTATATTTTATTATATTATATTAGCATTTAATCTTTTATGTTTTTAAATAATATTAAACAAAATAAATATTTTAACTATGTTTTATTAATAGAAATAATCCTATATTTATTTAATCTTCTAGAATATTTTGAATAATTCCTATTGTATATTAAATAAAAATAAAAATAAAAATTAATTAAAATTTAAAATAATAATAAATAATATTCATATTATAAACTTTATTCTTTTTATATATTTTTTGATTTTTTATTTCTATGACTTTGATTTAGTTTAACTAGTCGTTATTTTTCAACGGTTAGTTGGAGCTTCTCATATCTATTTAATTGGGTCTCCTCATCAGTTTTTTCATCAAGTCCTGATGATGAACCACACTAGCTGGTTCGAAACACGTCGACCAAATTTATTTGGATGTGATTTTTACAGAAAGATTTTTTCACAATTTATGGATCACAGAAGCAGTGTTCCTAAAATTAAGTTTAATTCTTAATGGAGCATAAATAATTTTAAATTATAATCCAAAAGTAAATTAGTAGTATGGACAAATTATAATCCAAAAGTAAATTAGTAGATTGGCCACTAGGAAGAGTCATCAGTTTTGTCTAAGAAAAATCATGAAATCACTGGTCCACTTATTGCTTGTCTGTTGGTTGTTGTAAATGGTAGACTTTCACTCCTATTGAATACTTAAGAATCATGAACCATTAAAAATAATTCTTAATCAAACATCCACAATGTTTAATAATATTCCAAAACTTGTCTAGAAAAAAAATATGAAAACCAAATTAAATGAAATTTTTGTGATCACTCTTAATTATGATGAAGTTTAAGATTACTATTAATCAACAAAATAATCTAAAATGGTCAGAAGATTAAGATTAATATTAATCAACAAAATAATCTAAAATGGTCACAATTGTAATTATTTTATTTATTTAAAAACAATGAGAAATTGTTTCCAATTTGTCTAAGAAAAGTAGATAGAACGGTTGTATATATATATTTATGAGGATTGAATCAGACTATAAATTAAGGTTTAATATTAGGTTTAAAGTATTGGATTTCATAATATTAGTTTTATTAATATTGATATATATTTATAGGCATATAAAAACCACATATATAATGTGGTTGTGCATGTGCTTGATATACGTCTATCGAGATATCAACCACATTTAATAATGTGGTTGTGCTAGATTGATACTTTTCAACTACGATGATGTGTAAGATTAGAATCTTTCTCTTTTAAGTGTAAAAATACATCATATATTTTTTTATGTGCTCTGCTGCTGTTGCGGCCTCTTATGCTCCTGTTGAACCCCAATGTCTATCTGGATAGAAAAGATCTTGAGATCCACGATGAAGGGGAATATTTCCTTGTTCGTAGTTGGTAATGGTTTTTTTGCTTTCTTGTTCGAGCTAAAAGAAGATCGAGATGTCATTTTCTAGAACAACCCATACCTTTTCGAATCTCGTGGTAATTGTATGAGGGGTTTTCGTAATGCATTATATTAGATTTTTTGGGATTCAACTGAAGTCATTCATCTATGACCATTTTCATGAGAAGTAGTCATAACTAACTATTTTCTCATAATTTTTGAATAGTCCATTTAGCACTCATTGCATTAGGTGATGCTCACAGAGGTGAGATTGAAATTAGTGAAATGAATTACATAGCATCAATCATCACTTTCTAGCTTGCACCCAATAACGAGAACTTCTCAATAAAAAAAGTAAGAAAGAATCGACCATTACCATTTTACTCAGAGAAAACAAAAAGGACAGACCAACACCTAGTTTTCATTCTTTAAAAACGCAGAAAAATTTACCAAAAAGATGGCGTTGTCGGTTGAACGTCAAATTTGCCTAGCCATTTCTTTTTGCCTCTACCATTTTTTTTTTTAAGAACATGAGTATGAATGCTTAAAAAATCGTAAGAGTATGAATGCGTGGAAATGGATTAAAACTATCCAAAATCTTAAAGCGTGATGGTTATAAGTGGGATTTCCAATAATTTTAATCTAATTTTAAAGAAATATTGTAGAAATTTCCATTATTTTGTATGAAAATTTAGAAGTTATTTAAAAAAAAAAAAAAAAAAATATTATGAAAATTTAATGTAGGAAAATCTAAAGCACTATGAAGTAAAAAATTATTTCAACAGCTTTATGCCTTATGTTTTTAATCAAACAAGTGATTATACAGAGATTAAAAAAGCATTTTATTGAAGTTATTTAAAAAGAGTTTTTAATCAAACAAGTGATTATACAGAGATTAAAAAAACATTTTATTGAAGTTATTTAAAAAAAGTATTGCGAAAATTTAATGTAGGAAAATCTAAAGCACTATGAAGTAAAAAATTATTTCAATAGCTTTATGCCTTATGTTTTTAATCAAACAAGTGATTATATTGAGATTAAAAAAGCATCTTTATGTAAATTGCTGCTCATGGACATGGCCAATTATTTGATCGCACCCATGTGCATCTGATTTACAAAATATTCGGAAAATTAGCAAATAGACTAGGATATTAAAGTACCAAGGTTAGGCGAGAAGTCGGAACAGCTACGAGTTCATCTGCCCTGGCCACTGTGATTCCACTAAACTTTTCAGACATATCCAATTCCTCCCCAATCATCTCATCAGGAAGACTCCAGTAGAAGCAGTGCAGTAGCTGCGCCACTGCAAACTCTACAAGCAACATTCCTAGCAGCTCTCCCGGGCATCGTCTCCTCCCTCCTCCGAATGGCATCCACTCAAACTTCTTAATTTTTTCATCGAGGAAGTCACGAATCTCTCCGGCATGAACCGCTCCGAAACGACCCATGATTTTGGGTTCCTTCCTATCGCCCAAACGTTCAGGAAAACGCGAGTGTTTCTGGGGATTTCATAGCCTAACACATTGCAGGCTTGTACAGAATAGTGGGGAATGGAAAGTGGCGCTGGTGGATGGAGTCTAAGCGTTTCTCTCACCACAGCTTGTAAATAAGGGAGACAAGGAAGATCGGATTCACGCACCGTGCGCTCCAATCCAACAACACGCTGCAGCTCGTCCTGAAGCTTCTTCAGCACTGGTGGGTTCCTCAACAATTCGGCCATTGCCCACTCTATGGGGGTAGATGACGTGTCCGTGCCAGCCGCCAACATATCCTGTCATCAAAATCGACATCAATACAACATCTTATCATCATCTTTGGAATATGACTTTCTGGATTTTCAGATCATCCAGAAAATTATACTATGGAAATCCATTTATATGACTAGACATTTTGATTGTAATAATTTATTTGAAAGCAAAAATAGAAATGATGATCCATTTTTTACATACATAGAGGACCGCCTTTATATTGTCCCGTGTAATTTGGAGCTCCATATCTTTATCGGCAGAGGCTGCAAGCAAAACATGTACCAGATCTCGCGTGACATTGGGGTCATTCTGGGCAACGTGTTTTTCTATTACTTTCTCTAGGAACTCATCTTCTATGGGGTGTATTTCCTTGATGCGTCGGTTGAGACCTTGCAGATCCATCCAGGCCAAGTATGGTATGTAATCTCCGATATTAAATTCACCAAGTAGAAACAACGTTTCCTTGATCATTGCTTCGACTCCTTTATTGCCAATGAAGTCGCGGTCAGAATACTTTCTACCGAAAGTCATCCTGCAGATTATATCGTAGGTAAGGGTCGACACAGTTTGGCCAATGTTTACTGGATGGTCTGAATCTGAATTATTAATAACAGAGCGAATCATAGCAGAGACTTCCTCTTCTCTTATAAAACGGAAGTAATCCAATCGTTTGGAGCTCAGCATTTGTAAAACACAGATCTTACGCATTTGCCTCCAGTAAGGCCCATACGGAGCAGCGCCCACGTCCGAACAATTATACAACAAGCAATTACTTGAAATTGATGGAGGTCTGCTGGCAAAAAGCAGATCATGAGTCTTGAGAAACTCCGTGGCCATCTCAGGAGAAGAGATGACTAAGCCGAGATTGGAGCCGAAGTAGAAAGACATGAGAGGCCCGAATTTGAGAGAAAGAGCTGCCAGTGCTTGGTGCGGAACCCCTCCCAGTATGTGCAGCATATTTCCGATGATGGGCAACGGGAAAGGCCCAGGGGGCAGCTTCCTGTTTCTTACCCTGACAAAGAACCTCCATGACACCACCAAAGCAAGCAACGCAGCAGCGAGTTTCATACAAAACTCAACGTAGTCCGGAAATGGCATCGCATATCCCAACTATTTCTCCATTCTTTCTTACCCACAATACAACGATATCAACAGCTCCACCCTTTCCTCCGGTCTCGCACAGCACAAACACATACACATATAAGGGGGCCGGTGACTTACATGGCAAATCATCCTGCTGTCTATTACTTTGCCAGGTGTCTATTGGTGTCTATTACTGTGGTACGTGCCTATTAAGTAGTGTGGATAGTTATGATTGGCGGCAACCAGGAGTCACAAACTTGTTATTTAAGAAAATTCATTCTGGAATAATTAGCTGGTGATTGGTAAGAGTTCGACTTTCACTCCTATCAAATATTGAACCATTAATATTAATACTTAATTAACTAAATGTTAAATAGTAAAACATCACAACTAAATGTTAAATAGTAAAACATCACATTCATCCATACTTAAAGTATATTACTCAACCTTGCCTAATATGTTTGTGTGAAAAAATAAAAAGAAATTGCCCATCGAGGGAAGTGGTAATATAGAAAGAATTCGGGTAATTAGTCATTAAAATTCTTGTGGTGAGTGATAGAAACTAACCTTTAAATCCTTGTATGACGTCCCTCTGTTCACACATATATTGTACGTTGTCGAGTAAGGGAAGAGAACTGTAACGACCACCTGGTTGAGAGCAATTTTGCTTGAAGGGTGTGTGGCGAGATTGGAAGGTCGGACCTCGTGTTAATTTGATGGCATTTGGAGCGGCAACCAACCCTGTCTCCTGACCAGATATATATAGTTTAGCCTTGGGTTTTTTAAAGGAGTTCAAGAAACCACGAAGGAAATGAGGACTGCATTTTGATTGGGAATATTGCTAAGAATAGAAAGAGGCCTCGAAACCCCAAAACAAAAAGCTAAAAGCTATCTCGCTGTGAGGTTTGCGTTGTTGTGTGGAAATGAAATTCAGCGCACTGCCTTGGCATTAATTTTGGTCTCGCACCAGGCTTTTGATAAGTCAAGCGAGTGGGAATCGAAAACAAAAAAACAAGGGAAAAGGAAGAGCAGGCCACCGGAGGGGCCTGTTGTTAGTGCGGTATCGAAGCTCTACAAATTAAGAGCAGCAGATTGAGGAAAAGAATGGCAAGATGAGTCATCATGACAGAGAGATGTAAATTGAGGACGACTGCAGAGCATAATCTTCTGTATTAGATTTGAAATTCTCGCACTGCACGTTATATCTACATTCAGGAGGGAAAATTCATGAACGTTTCATGGTTGTCTTTTACAAAATGGGAGCCCGTGCCAGACATAAAAAGCTTAAAAAATGCATATACCCATAAAAGTTAACTGAGCACTAAATCAACCTCAACCGAACATAATGACACCTAGTACTCCTCTTTCATAAAATAATAAAAGAATGTGAGTTTCCAGTTCCCACAGAGCACGCATGCTCATATGACATAAGAAATTATTAAGACTGATTGTGACATTGACTAAATTCGGAAGAAAGTGAATTGAGCCTGACTCTAAATTCAAAAGGGTGCAATACTAAATTAGTAATTTGAAGAAATAGGAGCTTTTCTCAGAGGGAAAGGCCAATAAACGATTCGACAATACTAAATTCTACTTTTTATCATTTTGAACTGAGCGAAACCTCCATGAAACGAATGCGGGTACGCTGAGCAGTTGATAACCATAAGTAAATAATTAATATAGAAAATGCTGTATTCCGATTAAATATCACCGAAACCCTAGCTTGAATTTGGGCATTACAGTCATTGGGCTAAACTAGTGAAAGGAAGTATGGGAATTTGCGGTTGAAACAGAAATGTAAGGAGTGCCTTGCATGTGCTATGGCGAGAGAGCGGTACCGGCATTTAATGGTGGGTATATGCTCAGGTGCAATCAAAGGCCTATCCGCCGAAAAATCAACGGCTTAAAACAATGACAACTGTGCCCAGAGCCAACAGCAGAAAATGAAAATGTTGATATGATCGGTGAGGAATTCTTCCAATATAACACTTTCTGTGTAAATATATAAAGTTTAAATTATATTCTAAAACTTAAATTAGTAGCATGGACAGTTATGATTGGCCACTATTAAGAGTCAACCAAAAAAAACTGTAAGAGATAAATTTTCACTCTTATCAAATACATAAAAATATTTAACCATTTGGAATAATTTTTAATGAAATATAAACAATTTTAAATTATAATGTGAAACTTAATTTAATAGTATCCGCAGTTATGTTTCGTCACTATTGAGAGTCAACACTCTTAATTAAGAAAAACCATGTGCTCTTGGAGTAACTTAAGTTGCTGGTGGTAGTTTGTAACAGGTAAACTTTCATTCCTATCAAATACTTAAAAATAATGAAATATTAAGTTTAATTTTTAATGGAGCGTAAACAATTTTAAATTACACTCCAAAATAAATTAGTAGTATGGACAAATATAATTGGAAATTTAAAAGATTGCCGTTCAAATTTAAAAGATTGTGGTTCAAATTTTATTGAGTTTATGGTTTGTTATGATTTTGGTTTAAGGAATAGGTTTTTTTTTCGTTAAACTTTTGGCTTTTGCTAAATCATAAAATCCGGTATATTTGACTTGCAAACTGCTGAATATATTATATTGACGACCATGAAAATTAATCCTAAATCTCGTTAAATTACTTTAAAAAAATTACCAAAAATTATCAATTCACCATATTTAAAAAAAAAAATGCTGAGTCCAAGCATACATGAAACATTTTAACACACGGGACTAGAATACATAAATTTAGCGATTAAATGGTAACATTAAAAAGCAGATATTATTGTTGCGTTCTAATCTAAGGTATAAATCTCAGCACTGCTAATACGTGGATTCCAAGTTGTGTACCGTGCAGGGGATATAAGGTTCACGGACTAACGAACTGACCAGCTCGGTTTTCTAATCACAATTTTAAATTCTGATATTGAATTAACTTTTCAGACACCCCTACTGAATCGGGGAAATGGTATGCTGCTGCTAATAAATTAATGATAATGTTGTTTCTTTGTAAATGAATGATAATGCTGTTTTATTGTTTTTTTTAATGCAACAAGATTTTGTATATTAAATTTCTAACTATATTTTTAATGAAACAGCTTGATTTTGATGCAATAAGACTTTGTACATTATATTTCTAATCAGTTTTTTTTAATTGAGGCATGAAACTTCTAAAAGATATGTAGAAATCTTTTTTTTTTTTTTTGAATAAGACTAATTCTATTAAGAGGAGAAAAATATGGTACAATCAAGCTTGCATGCAAGCGAAGCAGAAAAACCCAGGGAGCCGAAGGTGATAGGCTATCAGCCTTGCTCCTGGATGACAATCAGAGAATGAACAAAAAGATAACACATAATAGCAGAGAAGCTCGATCAGAACAGAGGTATCTACACAGTGTGGGTGGACACTGCCAAACGGCTTTTTTTCCCTTTTTTCTTACTTACTTTGACCCATCCAGTGGAATTTGGCTGAGCCATGACCAGTTGAAGACTATTCTGCCTAGGGGCGGAATATCCTTATTAGAATCCGAGGACGAAGATACATGAGTGTGTTTCTGAGAGATCGGCGGGGCGGAGGGATCCGCGGGACTTGCTGAGGGAACATCCAACGGAGACCCAACATTCTACCCATCTGCTTCAATATCCTCCTCATCCGAGCTGGAGGAATCAGAGTCATCCAAAGGGGGAGGGGGTGGAGGAACACAGGGATTCCAGCTCTTGGATTTGGGCTTGCGTTTCAGATTCTTCTTTTTGTCGTGGTACTGGGTACAAGCATTCTGGAGGTGCCCTGTTTGATGACAATGGCGGCAATGAAAGGTTGTATTTTCATAGTCCAATGTTTGTGTCCAGTGGAAATCCCCTATCTTGAGATTGATCTGATCCGGCAACCCTTTGCTGATATCTATTTCCGCACATAATCTGCCATAAGTGTAGAGTCCATTCTCCCTCCTTGAGGAATCTGTAGCGAGATAGCGACCTAAGGAGTCTCCAATGGCTATGAAAACATAGATACATGCCATAGGTGCGCCGGAAGGTTCGGGAGCCTGACCCAAATGGGAAGTTTGGTGATGACAGTCATAGAAGGGTCGAAGTCTGGAAACCATGGAGTGAGGAAAAGTCCAGTGGAGCCCCAGAACCAAGGGCCTCCCGTTAAGGCCTTCTAGTAATCTTCATCTGAGTCAAAAGCCACAATGAAGAAGCCTTTCGAGCATAAGTAGATCTTGCTTTTATTAGTCTAGTTGGTATGGATCCATTGGTATAAATCTGTTGTGCGAGGCCAAAGACCATTAAATCTGCATATGATTGCGGATTCTGAGAATTGCTGGCAGTGATCGTCAATCGCAGGATGAGAGAGTTCGATGGAAGGAATTTCCTCCGATTTATCCACTAAAAATGGCTTGGAGGCCATAGGTGGTTGAGCTGCTTTCGAAGAAGACTGAGGATGGGCAGCACCTTTATGGACAACATCTTTAAAAGAGAAAGGAGGAGCAGAGGAGGTCTGCCCAAATGACCCTCCTCTTAGACGAGAACTGACCATAATAGAAGCATCCTTTTGAATGCAGTAAAAGGAGAGGGGAAGGGGATCCTTTAGCTGTTTACCTTGATATAGCAGTCTCTGGAAAGAGGAAGGGATCCCCAGCTGGAGTTCGAGTTTTAGCAAAATATCCTTCACAAGATCTATAGCCCGCACCCATTGCATCGTCGTTTTGCCAGAGAGGAGTGTGATTTGGATCTGAAAAGCAGGTGCTTCTTCTGGCAGTTCTGGCTGGTCCGAGAGACAAATCTGCTTTCGGCAAGTTGTGGAGGCATAGTCTGAAGCCTTTCCTATGTGGACCGCAAGTTCTGAAGCAACTTCCCTCCAGCAACCAGCCACAGTTCTGCTGTTGAGATAGGAAATCTCGAAAGCGGCTGAGTCGTTAGTGAAAGCCACAGAAGATTGAGCAACAAAAGGGTAGGCGGCAGCCCAGTGAGGAGGAGAAAAACCCCAATAATGGGCTTCATCTGAAAAGGGTAGGGCGGCTCTTGCAGCTCTGCCAAAAGCAATAGCAAGATAAGGAGCCACTCTGACAGCGTCCGCCTCAGAGCCGAGGAGATTCCAATGCTCTTTATCGCAGAGGATCGTGCAGACAATAATGGTAGCAAGGGCTAGCCGAGACCCCAAGCGGGAGCAAGCTTGAGAAAGGTGAGAATCTACAACAAGCGTATAACATTTACCTCTGCAAGCACGAGGAGGTATGTCAATGGCGGGAAGCCTGCATATGGGGCATAGGATCTCCAGGCCTGAAGGAAGCCACCAGTTTTCAAATCGCGTGGGGGTGGCTGACCCAGTGCCGCAGAGGAAGCCATTACGAAGAACCCTAGCAGTTGCGCTTTCCATCGTTCGCTCTTCAATTCACCAATAAAAAGTATTGATATGTAGAAATCTATTACTTAATAAAGTAAAAAATAATTATGTACTTAAAAAAAATAAAAATAAATGTATTATATGTAATTTATAAATTTATAATTTGTAAGTTTATTAAATTTAATAAAAAATAAATGGATTTTTAATAAGATATGTAGAAATCTATTATATAATGAAGTAAAAAATAATTATGTATTTAAAAAAATAAAAATAAAAGTGTTATATGTAATTTATAAATTTATATTCTGTAAGTTTATTAAATTTAATAAAAAATATTCCAGTAAAGTGAAAAAATTCATTAATTAATTTTCTAAATGAAAAGAATTCTTAATTTTTTTATGATGAATTTTGACAATTAAGATTTTAAATAACTATAAAACTACAGTACTTAACATTTTATATTATACAAAATAAAAAATATTATTATTATATGTTATATATTAAAGTTGGATTTGGATTGATTAATAAGTAATTAGAAATGAAGAATACAAGTGTATATTTTGAATCTGCTAGCGAAAAGCAGACCATGAGCCTGGAGAAACTCCGTGGCCATCTCAGGAGAAGAGATGACTAATACGAGTTTGGAACCGACGTAGGAAGACATGAGGGGCCCGAATTTGAGAGAAAGAGCTGCCAGTGCTTTGTGCGTTGTGCGGAACGCTTCATTGATTCCTATATTCCATTTTGATTTTTTTATTCAATTTTTTTTATATGGATAGTTATGATGGGTTATTACTAATAGTTGAATCATGTTACCTTGTAATAACTTGTTAGTGGTTTGTAAGGGGTAGACTTTGACTTCAATCAAATATTTATTAGTGTTGATTAAACATAGAGAGTTTTAAATTATACTCCAAAACTTAAATTAGTGTGGAGAGTTATGTTTGGCAACTATTAAGAGTCGACACTATTATTTAAGAGAAAGTTTTTAAAGGATAGACTTTCACTCCTATCAAATATCTGACAATCTTGAACCATCAAGATTAATTGTTAATCAAACATATACAATTTTAAATTGTACTCCAAAATTTAAACTAGTACAACTATATTAAAAATATTAATGTCGTTGATATAGGGAAGGTTTTATAAATATAACAAAAAACTATTACAATGCTAAGAATGTCTCACCAATGTACATGATCAACCATGTATAAAAAGGTTATGGGTCAACTTTAACTTGAGAAAAAAGAAGAATTACACATCTTATTGTAAAATGGACAATTTTGCTAAATAAGATTTGTTTATATATTAATTTCCACATCTAATTTCCTCGGAAATTTTTTTTGGTCTTTATTTTTTGGTGGGCGGACCCGCCCATGGTTTTGTGCATGGGTTTGCACATGGTTTTGGGGCATGATGGTTTTCAGCCCCTGGTATTTTGTAGATCCGGTCAAGGGAACTACGTTTATGTTCTAATCCAGGGTTAATGGATTGGGTTTTATGTATGTTTCGACATGTATATATATGTGTTGTAACATAAAAGGATTATAATGAAATATTTATCTGTTTTATGTTTTATGCCCTTGCTTTTGTTTATTTTATGTTTTTAAGATTCGTTTGCAGATAATTTCTGTACAGGGTTAAAACCTACACTTATTAAAATTGGAATAATCTCAAATCCCTTGGAAATTGGTGGGTTGGGAGCCATGTGGCACAAATATAATTTAATTTGAGCAATCAAAGGAATTACACATCTTATTATAAAAATGACCATTTTCATAAATAAAATTTTCTTATATATTAATTTTCTCCCATTTTCATAAATAAAATTTTCTTATATATTAATTTTCTCATCTGATCAAAATATGAAGTTATTAGAATTGGAATAGTTTCAAATCCGTAGGAAATTGATGGGCAAGGAGCCAATGCAGCCTAACAAACTCTATAACACACTACATCCATTGATAAGCATTAAGACTAGGCATATGCTAAGCACATTCCCTTAGACAATCAATCTAGAACGTTAATTAAAATAATTTCAAGAGATCCTCATCCACCTTAAGTTGAAATAAGATGCCTTAGGCAATTAGTAGTGTGAGAAGTTATGATTGGACTGTTATTTAAGAAAAACTGTGATCTTGGAATAACTTGTTGGTGGTTTGTAACTGGTAGAATTTCACGCCTATTAAATACCTAAAAAATGTTGCACCATTAAGTTTAATTCTTAATCAAGCATAAGAAATTTTGAATTATACTCCAAAAGTAAATTAGTAGTATGGAAAAACATGATTGGCCACTACTAAGAGTCATGAGTATTGTTTAAGAAAAACCATGGTATCATGGGATGACTTGTCCACTTGTTGGTTGTTTGTTGTAAGTGGTAGACTTTCACTTCTATCAAATACTTAAGAACCTTGAACCATTAAGATCAACTCTTAATCAAACATACACAATTTAAAATTATATTTTAAAACTTGTTTAGGGAAGGAAATATGAAAACCTAATTAAATGAAATTATGGCTCTTTCTTAATTATGATGAAGTTTAAAATTAATATTAACCAACAAAATAATTTGAAATGGTGATGATTGTAATTATTTTATTTATTTAAAAACAAGGATAAATTGCTTTCAGATGGTCCAATAAAAATAGAGAGAGATGCAATATGCATGAGGGTTGAATGAGGCTCTAAATTAGGACTTAATATTAGGTTTAAAATATCAGGGTTTAATATTCAGTTTAAAATATTATATTTTATAATATTAGGTTTAAAATATCAATTTTTATAATATTGGGGATTATAATATTAAGTTTATTAATATTGATATATATTTATAGGCTTATATCAACCACATTTATAATGTGGTTGTGCATGTGCTTGATATACACTATATGGACATTTCACCATGTTATTTAATAGTGTGGTTGTCCTAATTTGATACTTTTCAATTATAGTGATGTGTAGAATTAGAATCAACTTGCCTTTTAATATAAAAATACATCAATATAATATAAACAATGAAAATAAAATTGAATTTATTATTATTATTATTATTTAATTCAAAAGTTTTAGAGACTTTTTCACATACAAATCAAATAAATTGAAATAATTATCTTATTTTTAATTATAATATAACTCATATCCAATATATATATTTTTTTCTTTAAAAACAATTTATTATTAATGTTTCTTTAATATAATTATTATTATTAAGTTGAGAGATCTACTCTTATTACCTCTCCTATTACCACTTACGGTAATTTAAATCTCAACACACACTCTCATACTAAAAACTTTCAACCTCATTGTGAAATCATTACTACATATGTCCACACATGATTATGAATATTATAACTAACTAATTATAACAACTTTTATTATTGTTTGCTTTCTCAATTCTTTTCCAATGAATTTACAAATTTCATTTTCCCATTAAAAAGGTTGTTTCCTTCGTATTGTTATATATTTAATTGAACCATTTAATGTTCATTGACTTAACTTATTTTTTCGTACTTTTTATATTTATACACCATTTCTTTTTTGCTTGCTAGATTTTGTGGATAGTCTTTCCAGAAATGATTTTTGATGCAATCCCAACATTTTATTGATAGTATTGTTACCTTTGAAGATTTTAAGTGGATTCAACCAGAGTTTAATTTTATTTAAACTTCGCTCATTTAAATTCACCAAAAAAATTCAAATTGAAGACAAATACAAACCTCAAATGGATTCAGTGAGGACACACACACACACACATATATATATTGTTGAAGTTTACAGTGAAATTGGAATTCGTAAAAAACATACATGATCCTGTGAAAATTAAGCACGGGTGGGGCCCACACAGATTTTTAGGTGCATGTGCAATTTTATTATCCCTTAATTTAGATAGACATTAAAGTGTAATATATTCTCAATGTAAACTTAAAAATAGTTAACTGAAGTGGAAAATTAGTTAGCTAAGTGAATTTCGAGGTAAGTGGTTGGTTAGTGGGACATGCAAGTTGACTTGAGTTGTAAGTCAGTAATTCTAGTTGTAACAAAATTGGAAGTGCAGTGGTGCATGAGTTGTGCAAGTTGTAAATCAGTTTAACTCAATTAAGTGAGTTAAAGTCAATTGTGCTAGTTGTAACTGCAGATATACTAGTGAGAGATCAAGTGAATTAAATATTAATTAATTCACATGTAGTGATCTCACATGCAACTGATGTTTTTACTATTACTAAGTGCATGCATGTCAATCCACAGAAGACCTAGTTGAGATCTAGGTGAAAGGGTCTAGGTGAAAGGGAAGTGTGACTATCAGTTGTGACATTAGCTAACTACCAAGTGTACTTATAACACCACATGATTCCCATGATACTTAGCGCAGTTGAGGAAGACTGAAATTCTTTGTGATTAAGGATTCATCAGGAACTGCGTGAACAAGGCAGTAAATTGGCCAATGAACTTGCCAATTTTTGTATGACAATGTGAGACAATTAGTTGATGTAATGAGGGCTCTTTTGAGAAGATTTTTGTATGTAATTTTTTCATGATTCCTTGTGGAATATACAATATATGATACAGGGGTTTTGAGTAGTAAGCTTTCTCCAGAATATCTGGTGTTGTGTTGTGGTTTTGATCTATTCTTCTTTGCTTCATGTGATAGTCAATTGTGTTGTTTTTAATTCAACAAAATATTTGTAAAAGCTATCCAGTATTTAACCTTAGTACATTGTTATATTGGGTGAATCTAAGATATACATGCATGTTGTATTATATATATGTGTGTGTGTGTGTGTGAAAATTTGTTTATCACAATAGTTATATAGCAAGAGCTATATAAATTTATGCTAATAAAAGTTAAAATTAAAAAATCTATTTGATTTCACTATAGAACATTAAGTAAACCAAATCATTACATAATAAGACAAAATGCATAAAAAATAAAATAAAATTATTAAAAAATAAATAAAAACATTCTAATATTAACTTTATAGAACATAATTTTATTTTTACTAAACTAAAAAATAATTGATGGTTAAACTCAGTTTTAATTGTGTTATCTCTACATGTGATAGAGAAGATAATATATTTTACACACTATAAAATTACATGTATACCATATATAATAATGTCATAAAATTATTAATATGATGATTATGTGTATACTTTATATATTAATGTCATGATAATGTTAATGACAAATTTCTAACCCTACTCTCCATAAATATAAATAGTTCTACCTATTTTCCTTATCACATCAAAATTCCATACATAAACTCTTAATACATATAGATTGCAGTTTGAAATGAGGCATACACTGGTCACCACACATTGAAATGACCCTTGATCTTACCCACATTTGTATTCACCCTAATTTGAACGTATTCACTTTTTTGAATTAGGAGCTTCATCTTAGTTTATTAGGTTCACTTTAATTTCAAACTATGGAATTATTGTGTTTTGGGGTGTGGTTTGTTGTTGAGTGCATATATAGGATTTAACGGAAAGCCATGCTTTCCATTTATGTGACATTGTGACTTGAATATGGATATGTTAAGCTATTAGAATTTCACAATAATTTTTGAAAGCATTATTAGTCTTTGTAGTAGGCATGAGATTATAGTAATTGAAATTGAGTGGGAAACATTAGTTCTGCTCGCAATAAAGCAATAGTTTTTATCTTTGACATGGATTGAGCATAATTTTTAAAGGCTCTATAACTATATATTATGATGGATATTTTTTCAGAAAGAAAAAAACGCTGATTTATATTATGAATATAAACAGTACATAGTCCAATAATCTCAGCTGTGAGTGACTCTCAGCGAGAAGACCGCCATCAAATGCCCAGATGAAATCTGCTCTTTTAGCAAGTTGGAGCAAATATGGATTAGTTGGGCATCCACATAACCGGGTCAGATCATACCCGTGCTTATAAAATCATCAAAAAATATCAAAAAGAGTAGTACAGGAAGGATAGAATTCATCTGATTACACCTCCAGAGGCAAGTAATGATATTAGATACGGAGCCATCTCAAGAACCACCATAACAATTGTACTAATAAATAAAGTTGGTAACTTGAGGAGGCAAATTATGATGACAAAAAATCGGATATAGCAAGCCTGATTTGAAATGATTGAGCCGCAGACCGAATGTTTCGACTGCGTTTGGAAATTTAGTGATCTCAGGATTGCCAGATAGGTGAAAATCCCGCTCGCTTGATAATATAGTGTACGCGTTCGCTTGAAAGTGACCACGCTCGCTTGATTTTTAGACATGCTCGCTTGTTTGCATATATCATGCTCGCTTGTAAAGTCACTCACGCCCGCTTGTTGTGAATGGAAAGGTGCTCTATATAGGTGTAAACCATGCTCATCTAAATGAGCCAGTGCAATAGGATCTGATAGCAGAAGAAGTAATGGAGAACATCATAGCCCTATAAACCAAATCAAAATGTAGTAAACCAGACGAAAGGATTGAAATACAAAAATGGATCCCTTAGCTGAAAGGCTGGTTTCAAGGAAGAGGAATAGAATACTCCGCAGTCTGTCTTCCATCAGAGAAATGAGTGACTTTCATAGATCTGAATTCAGCCAATAGCCCCTTTTTGGATAGCCGATCTGCCCGAGTATTGTTTTCACAAAAAATGTGACAAATGGGTGGACAGTCCAATCTATGCCATAATCTCTGAGTCCTATCAATCCAGCCTAAGAGGAGCTGATTGTGCATGTGAAAACTACTATTAATCCACCCAATGACCAACTGAGAATCCCCATAAATGCTAACCACCTGGATTTGTAGATCAAGAGCAATAAGAAGGCCCCCCCAAAGCGCCATAATTTCAGCCTTGTTGTTAGTACCTGGCCCTCCATTCCAATAGATGTGTATACGTTCTCGATCAGAAACTTTGATCCAGGCACCACAACCAATAATGCCCTCAGCTGAAGCACTGTCAAAATATAAGGCAGGTATTGCAATTTCATGTGGTCTAATACGATGAGAGGCATCGGAAATATTATTCAATATAGGAGGGCTGTCATCCATCCAGGATTTAATAGCCAAGAATACCCGCTGAATCTGAAAAGATTTTTGTTCAAAAATCATATGATTCCTTGCAATCCAGACTTCCCATATAAAGTAAAAGGGTAAAGATCTATATTTGCTGTTCAGCTTGTCCCAGTCATTTGCAGCGGTCATGAAATCCATCGGGCACCAAGATGGATTCAAAATGAAAGTACTAAACAGTTTCCATAGTCTAGTAACAGTGGGGCATTGGAAGAAGAGGTGAGCTATTGATTCCTCCGCTGAAAAACATAAAACACAACGACTGGGCCCATGGAAACCTCTCTTTACGAGATTATCCCATGTGAGTGCTTTCCCCCGCCACACCAGCCATCCAAATAGAACTATTTTCGTGGGGATTTTCCTTTTCCAGAATGGAAGGAAAATATTTGGCGTTTGCGCTTGTTGAGGGGAATGAATGATATCATTGTAAACCTCCTTGACTATTACGATATTGTTTCTGAGAGGGCCATTGCATATTAATTAGTCTCCGCCCGGAGCATAACATAGGCTAGCACAACGCAGAGTGTCCCGGAGCATATCCCACTCATCAGCTTCGAGTCCATTTATACCAAGTTGCTCGGAATATTTGAAGATAGGCGTGTCATATGACCAAAAATATATGACCTGTGAGTAATAGAGGATGCCTTGAATAGACAGCGCATGCATGAGGCGATGGGTTGGAGCCGATTGTGGAGGCAGTGGGAGAAATTTTGACGCACCTATAGGAATTCTGCTCCCATCACGGAAGTGCCAGCATAATCGCGGAATAATGAGAGACACTATCATTTTGAAACTGCGCCATATGCAAGATATGATGCGAGGGAATGTAAAATCATTACAACTAATCATATGAAGAGCGTCACCATTGAAATATTTAGCTCTAATGATTTTATTCCATAAGCCTGTACTTTTGATTGCCCGCCAAAAAGACTTGATGAGTAAGGCGCTGTTGAATTTGTGAGTGCAGAGGATACCCCATCCATCCATATCCTTCGGCTTGCAGATCACAGATAAGCTACAGAGAGGAAATTTTCTGCTCATATTAGCCCCGCCCCAGATGAAATTCGTAATAATACTATTGATTTTTGAAATGACACCAACAGGGATATAAATGAGGTGAGCCCAAAATACTATCATCTGTGATAGTACAGATTGAATAAGTATGAGACGCCCACCCATAGATAACCATCGATGGGTCCAGCTCTGAATCCTATCTCGGAATCTGTCGATTATCCAGTCCCAGTCACAATTTTTATAACCACACGGCTTGATATAGAAACCCAGGTATTTGAAACCTTTTGAAATGTGACGGGTACCAATGCCCATGAAATCAGCAATAAAGTTTACTTCTAATATATCGCCAAATTCAAAGATAAGGAAAGATTTGTCTCCATTAATACCCAGACCTGTGGCTGCTTTGAATCGCATAAGGATGAACTTGATATAGAACCAATGGTTTCTGTTCAAGTATCCAAATAGCAAGAGATCATCCACAAAAATAGAGTGCGAAGTAGATACCGTGCTTGAGAATGTGAATCCTTTAATGTAGCCCTTCTGTTCAGATGCATGCATTATCTTGCTAAACCCGTCCATAGCCAGGATGAATATAAGAGGGAATAGCGCGCATCCCTAGCGCAAACCCCTACCCTCCTTAAAGAAACGAGATGGGAACCCATTGATGATCATTGCATATCTGACATTTGAAACACAGGACATTATCCATCGAATGATTCTAATGGGTAAACCGATCTTAAGCAATACGACCCGGATAAAAGACCAATCAAGTGAGTCATATGCTTTGTGCAAATCAACTTTCATGATAAGCGCTTCCTGCTTTTCCGAGTGCATTGAATGCAAACCTCATGAGCGATGGCAATCGCGTCGTGAATAGACCTGCCATTAAGAAAACCATATTGCTCCACAGAAATGTTAGCAGATAAAACAGCTTTGAGACGATTGGCAATAATCTTGGATGTAACTTTGTAGATTAGATTACAAAGGGCACTAGGTCTAAAATCAGAAAATACCAGCGGATCCGAGACTTTTGGAATGAGGGCAATAAATGAAGAATTTAGATTTGCAGGCATCATACCCCTTTTACGAAAGAGTTCCATCATATCAGTGATTTCGGACCCCATAAGATCAAAAAAGTAGACAAAAAACTCCGCAGGCCACCCATCAGGCCCAGGGCATTTGTCATGCGGAAAAGACTTAAGGACCAAAAGGACTTCATTCCCGGTGATACACTGATCCAATACAGCTATGGCAGCATCATCAAAAAATCTGGGCATGTGATCGAGAACCCAGGATTGGTTCTCAGCATCAATAGACAGATCATTCATATAGAATTTAGAAAAGTGATCCACAGCTTCGTCATGAATCTCTGCAGTGGAATGAGCAAAGCTGTTGTCCCCTTTCCTAATGCGCCATATAGCATTCTTATTCCGTCGAGCATTGGCTGATTTGTGGAAAAAGTGGGTGTTAAGATCACCCTCTCGAAGCCATGATATTCTACTCTTCAAACGCCATGTGATCTCCTCAATCCTCAATATTTCCTTTTTACGGGCCCCCAGTTCCTTCATAAGATCAAGAGCCGATTCATCAGGGGGAATGGAAGAAAAGGATGCAAATAAATCCGCCATTCTAGAAGTAATGTTTGATTGTTAATTTTTTACCATGAAACTAATGCTAGCTTTAGTTTAATTACACTAAATGTTTGCATGAAATACCTATTCTTTTGAATGTTATATGTGGCCTAAACCATCGCAACAAGTGCTAGAGAAGAGAACGGCGGGAGGTCCATGGTAGTTTGTCATTGTGTTTATTTGACCCACTCGGCGATGAGAATATAAATTATTGGTTGGATCATATATTGTGAAACATTTTCATGTTCTAGTTTTTTTATGGGGAGGTTGAGGTTAAACGCTATAATTTTTTCTGACCTGTTTTTTTGTTTTATGAATAAAAATAGTAAAAATTTATTAAATTAAAAAAAATAAAAAACCAATATTTATATAATCATTTTTTTTATCTATCATATATTTATTTTAGTTAAATTACATTAAAATAAAGTTAAATTCCATCTCTCATTGTGTATTATGATATAAAATGGATTACAAAATTGTATTTTAATTAAAAATTATATTTTAAACTTATGTATAGTAGTTGACAAAGGAAAAATGCTCACTCATATAACTTTTCATCTTTTCATATATAATTATAATTATATAATTGTAATTGTATGAGGGATTTTCGCAGTGTATTATATTAGATGTTAAGTAAGTCATTCATCTATGACCATTTTCATGAGAGGCAGTTAATTTCTCATGATTTTTGAATAGTCCATTTAGCACTCATTTAGGTGATGTTCACATGGGTGAAGAAGTGAGATTGAAATTAGTGAAATGAATCACATAACATTAATCATCACTTTTAGAGCTTACACCCAAAAACGAGAACTTCCCAAAAAATCACCCATCCCAAAACTCCTTTGACTCATACACACTTAATTGTATATGTAATTAAGTCAAAAGCCTACTTTTCATTCTTTAAAACCCTTACAAAGATTTCTCAATAAAAAAAGAGAAAGAATCGACCATTGCCATTTTACTCGGAGAAAGCAGAAAGGACAGACCAACACCTAGTTTTCATTCTTTAAAAACGCAGAAAAATTTACCAAAAAAGATGACGTTGTCGGCTGAACGTCAAATTTGCCTAGCCATTTCTTTTTGCCTCTGCCATTTTTTTTGAGAAAACGTAAGAGTATGAATGCTTCATGTTTTAAAGTGGAAATGGATTAACACTATTCAAAATCTTAAAGCTTGATGGTTATAAGTGGGATTTCTAATAATTTCTATTCGTAAAAATTTTCATTATTTTATATGAAAATCTAAAACACCATTCCAAAAAAAATTTCAATAGCCCATACGGCTAAGTTTTTTTTGAAGTTATTTAAAAAAAGTATTGCGAAAATTTAATGTAGGAAAATCTGAAGCACTATGAAGTAAGAAATTATTTCAATAGCTTTATGCCTTATGTTTTTAATCAAACAAGTGATTATATAGAGATTAAAAAAGCATCTTTATGTAGATCGCTGATTCTCTAAATATTTAACAATCAGACCGATCATAAGCGTGGTCAAATATTTACAGATCATGGACATGGCCAATTATTTGATCGCATCCATGTGCATCTGATTTACAAAATATTCGGAAAATTAGCAAATAGACTAGGATATTAAAGTACCAAGGTTAGGCGAGAAGTCGGAACAGCTACGAGTTCATCTGCCCTGGCCACTGTGATTCCAGTAAACTTTTCAGACATATCCAATTCCTCCCCAATCATCTCATCAGGAAGACTCCAGTAGAAGCAGTGCACTAGCTGCGCCACTGCAAACTCTACAAGCAACATTCCTAGCAGCTCTCCCGGGCATCGTCTCCTCCCTCCTCCGAATGGCATCCACTCAAACTTCTTAATTTTTTCATCGAGGAAGTCACCTTCCATGAATCTCTCCGGCATGAACCGCTCCGAATCGACCCATGATTTTGGGTTCCTTCCTATCGCCCAAACGTTCAGGAAAACGCGAGTGTTTCTGGGGATTTCATAGCCTAACACATTGCAGGCTTGTACAGAATAGTGGGGAATGGAAAGCGGCGCTGGTGGATGGAGTCTAAGCGTTTCTCTCACCACAGCTTGTAAATAAGGGAGACAAGGAAGATCGGATTCACGCACCGTGCGCTCCAATCCAACAACACGCTGCAGCTCGTCCTGAAGCTTTTTCAGCACTGGTGGGTTCCTCAACAATTCGGCCATTGCCCACTCTATGGTGGTAAATGACGTGTCCGTGCCAGCCGCCAACATATCCTGTCATCAAAATCGACATCAATACAACATCTTATCATCATCTTTGCAATATGACGTTCTGGATTTTCAGATCATCCAGAAAATTATACTATGGAAATCCATTTATATGACTAGACATTTTGATTGTAATAATTTATTTGAAAGCAAAAATAGAAATGATGATCCATTTTTTACATACATAGAAGACCGCCTTTATATTGTCTCGTGTAATTTGGAGCTCCATATCTTTATCGGCAGAGGCTGCAAGCAAAACATCTACCAGATCTCGCGTGACATTGGGGTCATTCTGGGCAACGTGTTCTTCTATTACTTTCTCTAGGAACTCATCTTCTATGTGGTGTATTTCCTTGATGCGTCGGTTGAGACCTTGCAGATCCATCCAGGCCAAGTATGGTATGTAATCTCCGATATTAAATTCACCAAGCAGAAACAACGTTTCCTTGATCATTGCTTCGACTCCTTTATTGCCAATGAAGTCGCGGTCAGAATACTTTCTACCGAAAGTCATCCTGCAGATTATATCGTAGGTAAGGGTCGACACAGTTTGGCCAATGTTTACTGGATGGTCTGAATCTGAATTATTAATAACAGAGCAAATCATAGCAGAGACTTCCTCTTCTCTTATAAAGCGGAAGTAATCCAATCGTTTGGAGCTCAGCATTTGTAAAACACAGATTTTACGCATTTGCCTCCAGTAAGGCCCATACGGAGCAGCGCCCACATCCGAACAATTATACGACAAGCAATTACTTGAAATTGATGGAGGTCTGCTGGCAAAAAGCAGATCATGAGTCTTGAGAAACTCCGTGGCCATCTCAGGAGAAGAGATGACTAAGCCGAGAGTAGAAAGACATGAGAGGCCCGAATTTGAGAGAAAGAGCTGCCAGTGCTTGGTGCGGAACCCCTCCCAGTATGTGCAGCATATTTCCGATGATGGGCAACGGGAAAGGCCCAGGGGGCAGCTTCCTGTTTCTTACCCTGACAAAGAACCTCCATGACACCACCAAAGCAAGCAGCGCAGCAGCGAGTTTCATACAAAACTCAACGTAGTCCGGAAATGGCATCGTATATCCCAACTCTTTCTCCATTCTTTCTTACCCACAATACAACGATATCAACAGCTCCACCCTTTGCTCTGGTCTCGCAAATCATCCACAAACACATACACATATAAGGGGGCCGGTGACTTACATGGCAAATCATCCTGCTGTCTATTACTTTGCCAGGTGTCTATTGGTGTCTATTACTGTGGTACGTGCCTATTAAGTAGTGTGGATAGTTATGATTGGCGGCAACCAGGAGTCACAAACTTGTTATTTAAGAAAATTCATTCTGGAATAATTAGTTGGTGATTGGTAAGAGTTCGACTTTCACTCCTATCAAATATTGAACCATTAATATTAATACTTAATTAACTAAATGTTAAATAGTAAAACATCACAACTAAATGTTAAATAGTAAAACATCACATTCATCCCTACTTAAAGTATATTACTCAACCTTGCCTAATATGTTTGTGTGAAAAAATAAAAAGAAATTGCCCATCGAGGGAAGTGGTAATATAGAAAGAATTCGGGTAATTAGTCATTAAAATTCTTGTGGTGAGTGATAGAAACTAACCTTTAAATCCTTGTATGACGTCCCTCTGTTCACACATATATTGTACGTTGTCGACTAAGGGAAGAGAACTGTAACGACCACCTGGTTGAGAGCAATTTTGCTTGAAGGGTGTGTGGCGAGATTGGAAGGTCGGATCTCGTGTTAATTTGATGGCATTTGGAGCGGCAACCAACCCTGTCTCCTGACCAGATATATATAGTTTAGCCTTGGGTCTTTTAAAGGAGTTCAAGAAACCACGAAGGAAATGAGGACTGCATTTTGATTGGGAATATTGCTAAAAATACCCAAAACAAAAAGCTAAAAGCTATCTCGCTGCGAGGTTTGCGTTGTTGTGTGGAAATGAAATTCAGCGCACTGCCTTGGCATTAGTTTTGGTCTCGCACCAGGCTTTTGATAAGTCAAGCGAGTGGGAATCGAAAACAAAAAAAACATGGGAAAAGGAAGAGCAGGCCACCGGAGGGGCCTGTTGTTAGTGCGGTACCGAAGCTCTACAAATTAAGAGCAGCATATTGAGGAAAAGAATGGCAAGATGAGTCATCATGACAGAGAGATGTAAATTGAGGACGACTGCAGAGCATAATCTTCTGTATTAGATTTGAAATTCTCGCACTGCACGTTATATCTACATTCAGGAGGGAAAATTCATGAACGTTTCATGGTTGTCTTTTACAAAAGGGGAGCCCGTGCCAGACATAAAAAGCTTAAAAAATGCATATACCCATAAAAGTTAACCGAGCACTAAATCAACCTCAACCGAACATAATGACAACTAGGGACATGCGAATGAGTTTCCACAGAGCACGCATGGTCAGATGACATAAGAAATTATTAAGACTGATTGTGACATTGACTAAATTCGGAAGAAAGTGAATTGAGCCTGACTCTAAATTCAAAAGGGTGCAATACTAAATTAGTAATTTTATCATTTTGAAGAAATAGGAGCTTTTCTCGGAGGGAAAGGCCAATAAACGATTCGACAATACTAAATTCTACTTTTTATCATTTTGAACTGAGCGGAACCTCCATGAAACGAATGCGGGTACGCTGAGCAGTTGATAACCATAAGTAAATAATTAATATAGAAAATGCTGTATTCCGATTAAATATCACCGAAACCCTAGCTTGAATTTGGGCATTATAGTCATTGGGCTAAACTAGTGAAAGGAAGTATGGGAATTTGCGGTTGAAACAGAAATGTAAAGAGTGCCTTGCATGTGCTATGGCGAGAGAGCGGTAGCGTACCGGCATTTAATGCGTAGCCGCATTTAATGCGTAATGGGTATATGCTCAGGTGCAATCAAAGGCCTATCTGCCGAAAAATCAACGGCTTAAAACAATGACAACTGTGCCCAGAACCAACAGCAGCAGAAAATTTAAATGTTGACGATGATCGGTGCGGAATTCTTCAATATAACACCTTCGGTGTAAATATATAAAGTTTAAATTATATTCTAAAACTTAAAAGTTTAAATTATATTCTAAAACTTAAATTAGTAGCATGGACAGTTATGATTGGCCACTATTAAGAGTCAACCAAAAAAAATTGTAAAAGATAAATTTTCAATCTTATCAAATACATCAAATTTTTTAACCATTTAGAATAATTTTTAATCAAATATAAACAATTTTAAATTATAATGTGAAACTTAATTTAATAGTGTCCGCAGTTATGTTTTGTCACTATTGAGAGTCAACACTCTTAATTAAGAAAAACCATGTGCTCTTGGAGTAACTTAAGTTGCTGGTGGTAGTTTGTAACAGGTAAACTTTCATTCCTATAAAATACCTAAAAATAATGAAATATTAAGTTTAATTTTTAATGGAGCATAAACAATTTTAAATTACACTCCAAAATAAATTAGTAGTATGGACAAATATGATAGGAAATTTAAAAGATTGCAGTTCAAATTTTATTGAGTTTATGGTTTGTTATGATTTTGGTTTAAGGAATAGGTTCTTTTTTTTTCGTTAAAGTCTTGGCTCTTGCTAAATCATAAAATCAGGTATATTTGACTTGCAAACTGCTGAATATACTTTTAGTGTTATATTGACGGCCATGAAGATTAATCCTAAATCTCGTTAAATTACTTTAAAAAATTACCAAAAATTATCAATTCACCATATTTTAAAAAAAAATGCTGAGTCCAAGCATACATGAAACATTTTAACACAGGGGACTAGAATACATAAATTTAGCGATTAAATGGTAACATTAAAAAGCAGATATTATTGTTGCATTCTAATCTAAGGTATAAATCTCAAAGATTTATACCTTAATGTATTAAGTCATCATGTTCATACCAATACAGCGGGGGCCATAAAATATTTAAATATAAAACTATATATGTTAAAGAGTATTGGATCCCACTTTGGAATTTGATTTAGGCTAAAAAAAAATCATGGTCTTTTTCCTTGTATATATGTTAAAGAGTATTGGATCCCACTTTGGAATTTGATTTAGGCTAAAAAAAATCATGGTCTTTTTCCTTGTATATAAAGTTATATTTTTTTAATGATATTTATTTTTATTTTGTATATAAATTGGTTCTTAGTTATGTTATTTTTAATTTTTTTAATTTTAACGTATTAGAATTCAAATATATGTAATTTTATCTTTTTATATTTATTAATATTAATATTATCTAGATAAAAATTAGTTCATATTTTAAATTTTTTCTAATAACATTTTTATATATAATTTTTTAATAATTTGTTATTAAACACTTTTTATTTTATATTTTACAATTTAAACCATTTCCATTCTTAGTTTAATATTGTTTTTTTTTTTTTAAATACTACTAGCCCAAAAGCCATAACTCATTTCAAAATCAAAATATTTTAATCTTATAAGAAGCCGGTATACAATTTTTTTTAATATAGTAACTCTCTACTATAGTATTTTATAATAAGAAATATTCTACTATCAATTATTTTTGAAAAATACTAAGCAACAAAACCACATATTATCTTTTCTAATTATACTATATTAAAATAAAATCAAATTACAAGTGAATTAAAAATTAAAAATTAAATTTTAAACTTATACACAGTAATGGACAAAGGCAAAACGCTATCTCATGGAACTTTTCGTTCTTTTTTATATATGTTTTCTCATTAAAGTTCTAAACCGTGATATCAACTTGTGATTTGGAGGCCCCGAGTTTGGATGGGTTTGTTAATGTTTACATTTAATGAACGGAATACATTGTTTCAGTTCAGCATATGAACACACAAAGTTCCATGTATCACCCATCCCCGTTCTTGTCTTCCGGTTGGTTGCAGTAAATAATCATGTCATTTCAAAATTGCGGTTCAGTTAATACTAATTTCACAATTTGATGCTTTGGAATTTCAACCTGTTAACCGTTATATAATTATACCTGTTAAAACTCTCTTTGTAGGTTGGACATACACATTCAATTCAATGCCAATTAGACCCTTCCACTCAATAGTATATAGGAGAGAGTACAATTTAAATTTAAATTTAAATTTAATTTGGTGACACAATGACCCAAAAAAACAATGTCTCAGAACAAGCTATTTTAACTCAAGTCTTACTTTACCATATATGATATTTTTATATATATATATATATATGTAAAAAGTTTTCTTTTAGTTTGATTTTAATGTAGCATATATTTGAAATATAAAGTTTTAATTGAGATTTATGGTTTTTTAATGAAATAAAAATATTTTTTTAGTAATGGAGCATTTCTTTTGATTTATTAATTGGGTTGATTTTAAATTCATGTGATATGGGTTAGTTGCTATTTTAATAGGATTGATTTTGAAAAAAATACTGCCACGTGTATGAGAACCAGCAAGTTGTTTTCATGTTATATTTTTGTTGTACCAGTGGATTTGTGAATATTTTTATTTCACTTTTGATAATTAGGTTCATGTTTATCATTAATTTGGAATGTTTTGCTAAAAATATTATGATATATAAAAATTTTAATATTAAATATGTTTTTAAATATGAAATTTTAATATTTTTAAATGAATTAGTTTTAATTGAATTAGTGATTATAACTTGAAAAAATTTATTTCATGGTTTTATATAAATAAGAGTCTTCCACAGGCCATTCAACTCAATGCATATGATTTTATGTGCACATTCATTATGGAAGAATGCCAAAAGATACCAAGCTACAATAGAGTTATTCAAAAAATTTCATTACATTTCAAAACCTCACAATTAAGAAAAGTAGACCAATTAAAAAGAGGAAACTCCTCACAAAGATTTCTCTATTAAAAGTAAGAAAGAACTAGCCAATGCCATTTTACTCTTAAAAAGCAGAAAAAACGGACCAATTGAAAATTTACTAGGAAAAGATGGCGTTGTTAGCATCAAATTTGCTAGAATTTAATTATTTAAAAGACAAATATAAAAGTAAGAATGTTTAAGTAGAAATAAATTAATACCATTAAAATTTTTGAAATTTGATGAGTGAACTGTAATCTAGATTTCTAAAAATTTCTATCTAATTTTAAAAAATTAATATATAAATTTCTATTATTTTCCAAAATTCCACTGTATTGCTAATACGTGGATTCCAAGTTGTGTACCGTGCAGGGGATATAAGGTTCACGGACTAACGAACTGACCAGCTCGGTTTTCTAATCACAATTTTAAATTCTGATATTGAATTAACTTTGCAGACACCCCTTCTGAATCGGGGAAATGGTATGCTGCTGCTAATAAACTAATGATAATGTTTTTTTTTTAAATGAATGATAATGATGTTTTATTGTTTTTTTTTAATGCAACAAGATTTTGTATATTAAATTTCTAAGCATATTTTTAATGAAACAGCGTGATTTTGATGCAATAAGACTTTGTACATTATATTTCTGATCAGTTTTTTTTAATTGAGGCATGAAACTTCTAAAAGATATGTAGAAATCTTTTTTTTTTTTTTTTTGAATAAGACTAATTCTATTAAGAGGAGAAAAATATGGTACAATCAAGCTTGCATGCAAGCGAAGCAGAAAAAGCCAGGGAGCCGAAGGTGATAGGCTATCAGCCTTGCTCCTGGATGACAATCAGAGAATGAGCAAAAAGATAACACAGAATAGCAGAGAAGCTCGATCAGAACAGAGGTATCTACCCAGTGTGGTGGACACTGCCAAACGGCTTTTTTTCCCTTTTTTCTTACTTACTTTGACCCATCTAGTGGAATTTGGCTGAGCCATGAGCAGTTGAAGACTATTCTGCCCAGGGGGCGGAATATCCTTATCAGAATCCAAGGACGAAGATACATGAGTGCGTTTCTGAGATATCAGTGGGGCAGAGGGATCCGCAGGACTCACTGAGGGAACATCCAACGGAGACCCAACATTTTGCCCATCTGCTTCAATATCCTCCTCATCCGAGCTGGAGGAATCAGAGTCATCCAAGGGCGGGGGGGGGCGGGGGGGGCGAGGAACACAGGGATTCCAACTCTTGGATTTGGGCTTGCATTTCAGATTCTTCTTTTTGTCGTGGTACTGGGTACAAGCATTCTGGAGGTGCCCTGTTTGATGACAATGGCGGCAACGAAAGGCTGTATTTTCATAGTCCAAGGTTTGTGTCCAGTGGAAATCCCCTATCTTGAGATTGATATGATCTGGCAACCCTTTGCTGATATCTATTTCCGCACATAATCTGCCATAGGTGTAGAGTCCATTCTCCCTCCTTCAGGAATATGTAGCGAGATAGCGACCTAAGGAGTCTCCAAGGGCTATGAAAACAGAGATGTGCCATAGGTGCGCTGGAAGGTTCGGGAGCCTGACCCAAATGGGAAGTTTGGTGATGACAGCTGTAGAAGGGTCGAAGTTTGGAAACCATGGAGTGAGGAAAAGTCCAGCAGAGCCCCAGAACCAAGGGCCTCTCGTTAAGGCCTTCTAGTAATCTTCATCTGAGTCAAAAGCCACAATGAAGAAGCCTTTCGAGCATAAGTAGATCTTGCTTTTATTAGTCTAGTTGGTATGGATCCATTGGTATAAATCTGCTGTGCGAGGCCAAAGACCATTAAATCTGCATATGATTGCGGATTCTGAGAATTGCTGGTAGTGATCGTCAATCGCAAGATGAGAGAGTTCGATGGAAGGAATTTCCTCCGATTTATCCACTAAAAATGGCTTGGAGGCCATAGGTGGTTGAGCTGCTTTCGAAGAAGACTGAGGATGGGCAGCACCTTTATGGACAACATCTTTAAAAGAGAAAGGAGGAGCAGAGGAGGTCTGCCCAAAGGAGCCTCCTCTTAGACGAGAACTGACCATAATAGAAGCATCCTTTTGAATGCAGTAAAAGGAGAGGGGAAGGGGATCCTTTAGCTGTTTACCTTGATATAGCAGTCTCTGGAAAGAGGAAGGGATCCCCAGCTGGAGTTCGAGTTTTAGAAAAAGATCCTTCACAAGATCTGTAGCCCGCACCCATTGCATCGTCGTTTTGCCAAAGAGGAGTGTGATTTGGATATGAAAAGCAGGTGCTTCTTCTGGCAGTTCTGGCTGGTCCGAGAGACAAATCTGCTTTCGGCAAGTTGTGGAGGTAGAGTCTGAAGCCTTTCTTATGTGGACCGCAAGTTCTGAAGCAACCTCCTTCCAGCAACCAGCCACAGTTCTGCTGTTGAGATAGGCAATCTCGAAAGCGGCTGAGTCGTTAGTGAAAACCACAGAAGACTGAGCAACAAATAGGTAGGCGACAGCCCAATGAGGAGGAGAAAAACCCCAATAATGGGCTTCATATGAAAAGGGTAGGGCGGCTCTTGCAGCTCTGCCAGAAGCAATAGCAAGATAAGGAGCCACTCCGACAGCGTCCGCCTCAGAGCCGAGAAGAGTCCAATGCTCTTTATCGCAGAGGATCGTGCAGACAATAATGGTAGCAGGGGCTAGCCGAGACCCCAAGCGGGAGCAAGCTCGAGAAAGGCAAGAATCTGCAACAAGCGTATAACATTTACCTCTGCAAGCGCGAGGAGGTATGTCAATGGCGGGAAGCCTGCATATGGGGCATAGGATCTCCAGGCCTGAAGGAAGCCACTAGTTTTCAAATCGCGTGGGGGCGGCTGACCCAGTGCCGCAGAGGAAGCCATTACGAAGAACCCTAGCAATTGCGCTTTCCATCATTCGCTCTTCAATTCACCAATAAAAAGTATTGATATGTAGAAATCTATTACTTAATAAAGTAAAAAGTAATTATGTACTTAAAAAAAATAAAAATAAATGTATTATATGTAATTTATAAATTTATAATTTGTAAGTTTATTAAATTTAATAAAAAATAAATGAATTTTTAATAAGATATGTAGAAATCTATTATATAATGAAGTAAAAAATAATTATGTATTTAAAAAAATAAAAATAAAAGTGTTATATGTAATTTATAATTTTATATTCTGTAAGTTTATTAAATTTAATAAAAAATATTCCAATGAAATGAAAAAATTTATTAATTAATTTTCTAAATAAAAAGAATTCTTAATTTTTTTATGGTGAATTTTGACAATTAAGATTTTAAATAACTATAAAACTACAGTACTTAACATTTTATATTATACAAAATAAGAAATATTATTATTATATGTTATATATTAAAGTTTGATTTGGATTGATTAATAAATAATTAGAAATTAAGAATACAAGTGTATATTTTGAATCTGCTAGCGAAAAGCAGATCATGAGCCTTGAGAAACTCCGTGGCCATCTCAGGAGAAGAGATAACTAATACGAGTTTGGAACCGACGTAGGAAGACATGAGGGGCCCGAATTTGAGAGAAAGAGCTGCCATTGCTTTGTGCGGAACGCTTCATTGATTCCTATATTCCATTTTGATTTTTTTATTCCATTTTTTTTATATGGATAGTCATGATGGGTTATTACTAATAGTTGAATCATGTTACCTTGTAATAACTTGTTAGTGGTTTGTAAGGGGTAGACTTTGATTTTAATCAAATATTTATTAGTGTTGATTAAACATAGAGAGTTTTAAATTATACTCCAAAACTTAAATTAGTGTGGAGAGTTATGCTTGGCAACTATTAAGAGTCGACACTATTGTTTAAGAGAAAGTTTTTAAAGGATAGACTTTCACTCCTATCAAATATCTGACAATCTTGAACCATCAAGATTAATTGTTAATCAAACATATACAATTTTAAATTGTACTCCAAAATTTAAACTAGTACAACCATATTAAAAATATTAATGTCGTTGATATAGGGAAGGCTTTATAAATATAACAAAAAACTAGTCTCACCAATGTACATGATCAACCATGTATAAAAAGGTTATGGGTCAACTTTAACTTGAGAAAAAAGAAGAATTACACATCTTATTGTAAAATGGACAATTTTGCTAAATAAGATTTGTTTATATATTAATTTCCACATCTAATTTCCTCGGAAATTTTTTTTGGTCTTTATTTTCTGGTGGGCGGACCCGCCCATGGTTTTGTGCATGGGTTTGCACATGGTTTTGGCGCATGATGGTTTTCGGCCCCTGGTATTTTGTAGATCCGGTCAAGGGAACTACGTTTATGTTCTAATCCAGGTTTAATGGATTGGGTTTTATGTATGTTTCCACATGTATATATATGTGTTGTAACATAAAAGGAATATAATGAAATATTTATCTGTTTTATGTTTTATGCTCTTGCTTTTGTTTATTTTATGTTTTTAAGATTCGTTTGCAGATAATTTCTGTACAGGGTTAAAACCTACACTTATTAAAATTGGAATAATCTCAAATCCCTTGGAAATTGGTGGGTTGGGAGCCATGTGGCACAAATATAATTTAATTTGAGCAATCAAAGGAATTACACATCTTATTATAAAAATGACCATTTTCATAAATAAAATTTTCTTATATATTAATTTTCTCCCATTTTCATAAATAAAATTTTCTTATATATTAATTTTCTCATCTGATCAGAATATGAAGTTATTAGAATTGGAATAGTTTCAAATCCGTAGGATATTGATGGGCAAGGAGCCAATGCAACCTAACAAACTCTATAACACACTACATCCATTGATAAGCATTAAGAATAGGCATATGCTAAGCACATTCCCTTGACAATCAATCTAGAACGTTAATTAAAATAATTTCAAGAGATCCTAATCCACCTGTTGTAGCCGCTACAACACCACCCAAAATTTTGGGTATATTTAAAATTTTGGGTCCCCCTATGCTCGCTTAGTTGTCAAGGTCTTTCACCGACCCCACGAATCAACTCCATCTTAGCGACCTATCCCCAACCCCTCATGAGTTGTCGCGTCACCATGACTTGATGTTGTCGCTGCAATCACGCCATGTGTGGGAGGGATCATCCGACATGCGACCGAGCACTCATATCACAGTCGCGTCATGTGTAATGAGCTTGCCATACATACTTTTAAATGGGAAAACTTTTGTTTGTTAACGATTAAAGGCCCTGTCGCTGTAGGTCATTAAGCATGTGGTTTGAATACCTCTGTTACATTTGCTAGTCTCATATGTTTTATCTGTGGGCACCATTATCAAAGAATAATTATGATTGTCGTAATGTTCTACACAGGTCGACCCCACGGGTAACAGACTCCTCAGTCGTGTCGCGACATCGAGGGAAATGAAATTGAGCTCAACGACGAGGCCAAAGTTGCGAAACAGGGGAGGAGGAGGAGCAAGTGACCAGTACTGTTAAAAAGAGAATAATGTGATATGTGTCGATCGGAGAAAGAACCTTTTGTGTCACCAACGCAGAAGGTGTTCTTCATTAGTGCACACCAGAATTATGGAGATCCTGCACGATGCCAGCTCCGTGTCGATGTCTGTATACAAAGAAACATTTGTCGCCATTTCGACAAGTCTAGCATTAATTATGGCCCGGTGAACAAAGCAAACTCAGGAGATCTCCCTGAGGAGTGACATTCTCATTCAAGGCGTTCTCGTGCCAAGTGGCAGTGCGAAAGCATATGTGTTGGTGTGGCAAGCCAACGACAGAGTTTTCAAACATGTGAGCGCACCCTTTGGAAGCAACATTTATGGATCTTAAGCTACATAGTGTGGAATTAATTACGCTGCAAGGAGTACAACGTGGAGCAATAAAATGGCCTTACAGTCCTAGTCGCCTTTACGCTTCCATATCCATAAAGTTTGTGTATGTGGGACCATATGAGGTGGACAATGTTAGATTGGACCTAAAGGGGTCATGTTGAAATGCATATGCCAGTGGTAACCGGGTAGAAAAGGCAAATGTGAAAAGGGCTATCAATGTGGTCTGATAAGTATATTTTGACATTCGATCTTTCAAAACGAGAAGCGTTCGAATTATAAGGGAAAGTAAATGATCATATTAAGCGCAAGACCATGCATATATTATTACAAAGCGCAAGGTGATGTTATATGGATTAATACAAAGCACTAGACCATGCATATATTATTACAAAGCGCAAGGTGATGTTATATGTATTAATACAAAGCACTAGACCATGCATATATTAATACAAGGCGCAAGGTGATGTGTACATTTTAACTACAAGGAGCAAGGTGACGGTGCATATATTAACACAAGGCGCTAGAACATGCATATATTAATACAAGACCATGTGTATATTAATACAAGGTGTAAGACCACGTTGCATGGGCGCTAAGTCGATGGTCAAAGCAAATACAATTGATGATACAAAGTCTTGGTGCAATTGCATATTATTCAAACCATATAAAATCACATAAGACTTCACGACTGTATAAGATGACCGAGCAGACACGTTGCGTTACCAGTGGCACAAATAGTTTAATGATGCAGTCCCTTCCACGTGGGGCAGGTCTGACGGTCAACTTGACGTTGAAACCCGGCGAAAGATTGCATGGACGCGTTGAAGGGGATGCAAATGTTCGATGGTAGGGTTTTCGACCCACGTAAATGTTGTAGAACAAATATACATTTACAGAAGTCAACTTTATGGTTAAAACACACGGCAAACGGGCGCCAAGAAAACATGTAACAGATATACAGTTTATGGTCTGACATCCAATATCTACGTTGCGTGGAGTCAAGGGTTTGATGGCTTGTTCAATTCACGGCGTATGTTGAAGCAATATACACGTAAAAACCATTTACGAAAACAACGACGGCGATGATATAATCATTATTGTGCGGAAATAATCAAAGGGAATGTCGTTGTTGGAAGGCATCGGCTCAGTTTAAACCTATGGGTAACGCATGGAGAACATACATCTACAACGTTACGGTCAAAGCATGGAGAAGATGTTTTAAACAAACCTACAGTGGCAGTTGGCAAGATATAATAACGTTGGTGCGATAATAGTAAGAGGCGTGCGGTACGCATGGCCGTAAACCGTGTTCTTCCAGACAACGTGGATCCACGGCGTTTCTCATGGCATGAGCCCCTTAATTAATACGGGCATCAGCGCCATTGCAGCGATGTTAGCCTTCGTTACTGCCAGCGACAATGATATTCCCCACATCTCGCATATAGCTGCCTACGGTTTCTGGTAAACGAAATCCCATTGTCAGCAGAGATAATGCTGATGATGATTGCAAGCGTTGGAGAGAATCGCTACGAATTGAAGAAAAGTTACACGCTGGGATGCTCATTGCAAAAAAAATGTGATAACAGATCAGACGCGCTAAAGTAACGCGCAAGGTCCTGCATTCAGTAACCGTAGACCCTGCCGCAGATTCGACATGCATGCAGGCCTGTCCAGGAAGATTTACAACGCCCATGAATCTTATGACACTTGGAAGAGAGATAGTAGCAAGGCGCCAGTCTGCCGAATTATGGATGAGTTTTCACACAGGATACACAAAAAAATGCAAGGAAAGAAGCCGTGCTAAGGGTTGTCTCTCGACCTGTAGCTAAACGAAGACGAAAAGCATATTCTATCCAACAGAGTGCGATCATGAAACTCATGGACCATTACCAGGAAGAACATGATAGTGAGCTGATCAGTGATTGAAGCTCTCAAACTTATACAGGAGCAACGATTGACAATTCTCGATCTAAGGTGTTTTGCATCCATTGGCAGCCAACACACTTGGAGGGGGAGAGTGAAGACACAGATGACAAAAAGAGCCTGTGTTGAAATGCACGAGGGTGCCATAAGCATTACATACGGGCTGTGTCACTATTGCATGAAGTTTTGAGCAGCAATAAAGAGTTCGACCCCTGGCTCATTGCAACCAGTCACTGAGTCGCGAGTCTGAGGCATGAACGCAGAATACAACCTAATAGGTTCCACGACTATGCTATCCTTTGGTTGCCAAGTCGCAAGGTTGAACACCAGCAAATCCGCTAATCACTTGAACTGAAGGAAAACGATTGTATGAACATATTAGAAGTGTATGGCAGTGAACAAATATCAATCTGGTTGGAGTGGCTCTGAAAACGCGTCGTAGGCTATTGCCATTTCCCTGACCTGCGAGGATAACATTCAGCAGGACATGGCACGGGCAGGAAATCTTCGATCTTATCAATAGTTTCTTCTACAAACACTCAGAGCTTAGTGAAGACCTATAGCGAACACTGAGAACGTAAATGAAGAGAACCTCATGCGTGCGGAAGATGATGATCATGACAGAGAAACCCTGCACGTGCCATTATCTCTGATAAAGTCTTGACCACATAGGGGTCTAAATTCATTGTTTCTCTTTCACAATTAATTAAAGTGCCCTTAGCTTTATTATCAGTCAATCTATGACCTCTGTTGTTTTATTGCAGGAAGAACCTTCGAGTTTGCGCAAAGAGCAAATGCCTTCCCCAGCAAATAGTAGGACCTGTTCAAACAAGCGCACCCCCATGAGTCTCCAAAGAAAGCACTTTATGTTCGAGAGCACCCGGCCACATCCACCGAAAGAAGACTACAACTCGCAGATATGCCAAGGTCGCACATCTTCGGTTTGCACCTTTTGCGACCCAGCGACCTAGCGACCTAGTCGCAAGGTCGCAAGGTCGCATACCTTCGGTTTTCAGCCTTTTTGCGACCCTGCGACCCAGCGACCTAGTCGCAAGGTCGCAAGGTCGCATTTCTTTGGTTTTCAGCTTTTTGCGACCCTGCGACCCAGCGACCTAGTCGCAAGGTCGCAAGGTCGCATTTCTTTGGTTTTCCTCCTTTTCGCGACCCCGCGACCCAGCGACCTAGTCGCAAGGTCGCAAGGTCGCATTTCATCGGTTCTCCACCTTTTGCGACCCAGCGACCTAGCGACCTAGTCGCAAGGTCGCAAGGTCGCATATCTCAGTTTTTCCCCCTTATGCGACTCTGCGACCCAGCGACCTAGTCGCAAGGTCGCAAGGTCGCACCTTGGCAATTCTCTTACAACCTGCGACCCCGCGACCCAGTCAATTCGCAGGTCGCAACAACGACTCAGGTCGCAGGTCGCAAAAGAAATGGGTCGCAAGGCAACCCAACGGTCAAGAAGCTGAACAGTCAAGAAAGCCCAACGGGCAGTTTTGGCATTATAAATACTCCTACGGGAACTTGTATAAAGGGGCTTTTTCCTTTTGGAAACTGAAGAACTACATGGCATTGTATTGAAGGATTGTACCCTTACGCATCTGAATATAGAGATACTTGTTAAAACACCCTATGGTTATGATGTGTTTTGCTGTGCAAACACTGTGTTTATTCCTTGTACAGTTTCAGAACATCCTATGATTAATGAAGCTGCGCTCTTTATGTCATCATTTATGCGTCATGGCTATCTGTGTTGTATCAATGATGTTTATTTTATCATCTGTTCTAATAATGAATGTTAATGAACTATTTTGTTAGCATTTTGTTTCATCTTTCAGAAGTAAAAGAATATCTCATCATAAAGGACTATTCCTTTTGTGGTCAGAATACCTTATAAGCATTACCCCCAAAAGATGTGTTGCTAATGACATCTCTTGAGGTGTACATGCTTTATTCATAATCTTGCTACGCATAGTGTTTGATTCGGGTCTAATACATCAATCCTGTATTCTGTATCACGTGAATAAGTGTATGTCCGTTGGTTCAATCAGGTTCTTTTGAGACCTAAGGGAAGGCGTCTTAAGCGGTAGCCGGACCCACACCCCGGACGGGATCCCTACTCCAAACGGTTCAAGGTCTAATTGGGACTTTCTACCGGGGAGATCCCCTACTGTTGGGCGGGCAAATTTTCCGTCAACAGAATTGGCGCTAGAAGGAGGGCCTGAACCTCCGACCAGATGTTTAACGAAAAAGGGGGGGGGGCAGATGACAAGCTGAGCCCTTAGAGCCTGCAGTTAATCTCATATCTGTAATGGCTCGTTCCCAAATCATTCTCCCGAGATGTTTGTCGGAATTTTATAAGCCTGGATACTACATCTCCGATGAACTTATGTATCACTTGTCCCAGTTAACATTTGATGGTGAAAATGGGGTGTCCATAACCCAACACTTTTCAGATTTTTTTGGTGAGTGCTATGAAATTGAAGATGAGGGTTTGATGTGTTTGCTTTTATTCCTCACCCTCGAAGGTCGCGCTAAGCAATGGTGCCGCACATTACCGAAAGCTTCCATCCATTCGTTTGATCAACTCGCCCATAAATTACAACAAGCTTTTCACAGGTATAATCCTCACAACGTTGTAATAAAGTTACATGAGATCATAATGGAACCTCAGGAATCTTTAGGTGAGTTCTCTATCAGATTTATTCATTATTGTTTTGAGTTTCCTGAAAGGGATGTTGATCATAAATGTTTAAGTAGACAGTTCGAGTATGTGATTCTCGCCTCCCGTGAGCAATCTCAGTCAGATCCCAGAGTTCCCTATGATAACCTGCAAGTTACCGATTGTTCAGACTTTGTCCCTAATGCTTCTTTGTCCATCTCCCCAAGTCCAGACCTCATTCAGGCCTTCAAGGAGAGTGTTTCTATTTGTGATATTCTCGCTCCTCTTCCTGAGTTGTCTGGGAGTGGAGTGGTGACCTTGAAAGTCCTGAGCAAGGATCGACACTGGCAAGAGGATAAAGCCTATTCCATTACCTTGGAATCTTTCACACACCATGTCGAATCAAATTTTGAAAACCACAGTGGCTCATTATCTCTTTTGGCTCATCAAACCTACCCCGAGCCCACTCAATGTCTCCCTGGACTTAGTCCTAAATCTGGTTCACATTCGAATTATGAATCTAATTCACAGTCGGATTATGAATCTAGTTCAGATTCGGATTATGAAGCTGGTTCATATTTGGATTATGCATCTGGTTCAGATTCGGATGACGAATCTGTTTCACATTCAGATTATGAATCTGGTTCAGATTCGGATTATGAATCTGGTTCGCATACGTATTATGAATCGACTCCTACCCCGCATAAAGTTTATTCCTTTACAAGGCCTGTCAAATCATTGTGTCCTCTGAACGACACGGATGTGCGTGTTGAAAAGCCTCGTATGGTTAACGCCCCTGCGATTCAATCTTTTCGTTCATTATTTCCTAGTTTGTTTCTCGATCCCGCCACACCAATAATTTCTTCGAGACATTCAAAATTGCCTTATACTAGTATTGGCGACAATCATAAGCACGCAGATGGTGTTTCTCAATCACAGTCCAAAATCGATGAATCTTTTAAATCTGATTTTTCTCACTTGGGATCTTTAGACAGCCATAGGAGCGATTCCCCATCTGAAAAACTTCAAGATGCCCCCGTTATTGATCCATCCCAGTTGATAAACCCCAGGGAGCCTAACTTGCTAGGTACCGAACTTGACCAAACTGATGGTTGCAGCGATCACTCCTTATCTGAAAACATATCCAATCATACTGCTGACGACCGTCACTCAAATCTCTTTGCTAACCATACAAAGACACCTGAATTTGATGATTCACTTTGGGAAGATTCAAGTACCCACCAGAAAATTGAAATGCGTCAGCTTCCGCCGAACGTTTCTGAAATGACAATTCCCCAGTACTATGTTCCTTCCAGCATAAACGCGTCAAATTCACCCCATCCTAGCAAATCTGGAGAATCCGACATTTTGGATTATCAATCTGTCAGTGCGCGAACATTCGACCAAATTCATACAATGCCCACTGACATCTTTCAAATCACTACAATTGATGATCATGCCCATTCGCTTGTTAATCTCGCCAAGCAGTCAAAGTTGGAAAGCCCCTTGCTCGAAGGTCCAAAGTTTGTTCAAAGCAGTGAGGAATTTCAGGCTCCTTTAAACGTGGATTCAGATCCCCACACCCTTAACCAAACCCAGGAGCAACCCCGGACTAGGGTTTTCGAAACTAGAATTTCTACGCTTGGATGTGCATGCATCTATAATTCGCCCAACACTTTCCTGTTGTTTCCTTTCCATAAAAATGATGGTCTTCAACACCATGATGAGATTGCTGGTCAACTCGACCAAACCTATTCGGTGGATGTGCCTCCAAACAAGAAATATCTTAAACCCCTCCCATCAGACCTAGGATTGTGCATGAATGATTTTATGTCACTTATCCATAATGTTGAGTTTCAAAAACAGATTGAGGTATATCAAGATGAGAGCGGGAATCAGCCTGCACAATCTATTCTGGCCTGTTCTTTGGTAGGTATCTATGATCGTCTTGTCGTTGCACCGGCTCCTCAGGTAAGTTTTGTTGCTACTGCACTTTTTTGGATACTAGCTCTGATCTTGACCATGCTTGTCCTTGCAGGTCGGGAACTAATGCGGTGGCTGCATTGGAAAACTGATTTTACCTAACCCGATCACATCATTGGTTAACTAGGGTTTAGATGTAGGCTAGCTAGGACCTGCAATAAAATTTTTAGTTCAAAGTTAATTAGGTTTACTTGCCAAATTTTTTACTTCATAGGTTAAAATTTTGTTTTGTTGTTTTGTTTACGATTAATATCTTAGGCAACATCATGTTACAAGTATCTTCCTTCATTTCCTCTTCAGTTGCTTGTTGCTGCATAAATAATCATTGCTTGTATTACGCCTCTTTGCCACCTACAACTGGTTGATCGTTCTCACACATGGCGTTGCATTGCATCTTAAGCATCGCCCAGTTCATTGTGGCGTACTCTTTCTTCCTCACATCATTTCTGTCATGTCGCCGGCCGTTGCACAAGCCCTCATTGAAACCCTATCACCTTGCAGTCTTGTTTTGCCCTGATTGCTGAAGCAGTTACCCCAGTGTTTTGTGTGAGGTTGCGGTGGCTATCTCAAGAGGCAGATTTCTCTTAGGACCAGTCATCGAAGTCGCATTATTAACAAGATGCCTATGAGTCTAAACCTATTATCTGGGGAGATACGAGCCGGTTGTCTGTGGGAGACCTGATGAGTTGAAATGGCCCATACCCGTAAGCCTAAGCCTTGTGCCCAGCATAGTCTTGGATGTTTTAATGTGTTGTTCTGCGTGCTGCGCCTATTGTGGTGAATGGGATGTGAAGTTTTGGCATGAGGGCAAACCCAAATCAGGATATCTTTCAGTTTCTGTAACACAAGAAACAACCTCTCTTGCTCGTAAAATAAGTCGGGATCCCTCATCCGCCCAGGAAAATAAGTGCCATGAGCACATGGAAATAAGTGCCACGTGCACATGGAAATAAGTGCTGTAAGCACATGAAGCAAATAAGGGTAAAGGATCGAGAAAGGCTTCTTGCGCAGAGAGGTAATGCGACGACTCCGCCGGGGTACTGACCAGGCTCGCTGGCAGCGGAGCAACGTTTGTGATTTCTTGAAGTGACTCCGCCGGGGTACTGTCCAGGCCTGCTGGCAGCGGAGCAACACCAGAAACTTACTTTAAAAATCCTGAAAATAATAAGCCCACTGCCTTGCTCGTCACATCATCAACAAGCTACCGGCGTCTGTGAGCTTTCTCTTTGATGTGTTTCTGATTAGCGGGACTTAGCGAGGCACAAGGATTAGGCATACTCGTAAAGGGCCAAATTAATACAAAGGGTACCCATGCAGCTGGTTCAATATTCCCTTGCATCATTATCCGGACTCAGACTATTGTGGTGATGTTGACAGAGATGCTGGATTCTACCAGTGGTTCGCCATTTGTTGTAGCCGCTACAACACCACCCAAAATTTTGGGCATATTTAAAATTTTGGGTCCCCCTATGCTCGCTTAGTTGTCAAGGTCTTTCACCGACCCCACGAATCAACTCCATCTTAGCAACCTATCCCCAACCCCTCATGAGTTGTCTCGTCACCATGACTTGATGCTGTCGCTGCAATCACGCCATGTGTGGGAGGGATCATCCGACATGCGACCGAACACTCGTATCACAGTCGCGTCATGTGTAATGAGCTTGCCATACATACTTTTAAATGGGAAAACTTTTGTTTGTTAACGATTAAAGGCCCTGTCGCTGTAGGTCATTAAGCATGTGGTTTGAATACCTCTGTTGCATTTGCTAGTCTCATATGTTTTATCTGTGGGCACCATTATCAAAGAATAATTATGATTGTCGTAATGTTCTACACAGGTCGACCCCACGGGTAGCAGACTCCTCAGTCGTGTCGCGACATCGAGGGAAATGAAATTGAGCTCAACGACGAGGCCAAAGTTGCGGAACAGGGGAGGAGGAGGAGCAAGTGACCAGTACTGTTAAAAAGAGAATAATGTGATATGTGTCGATCAGAGAAAGAACCTTTTGTGTCACCAACGTAGAAGGTGTTCTTCATTAGTACACACCAGAATTATGGAGATCCTGCACAATGCCAGCTCCATGTCGATGTCTGTATACAAAGGAACATTTGTCGCCATATCGACAAGTCTAGCATTAATTATGGCTCGGTGAACAAAGAAAACTCAGGAGATCTCCCTGAGGAGTGACATTCTCATTCAAGGCGTTCTCGTGCCAAGTGGCAGTGCGAAAGCATATGTGTTGGTGTGGCAAGCCAACGACAGAGTTTTCAAACATGTGAGCGCACCCTTTGGAAGCAACATTTATGGATCTTAAGCTGCATAGTGTGGAATTAATTACGCTGCAAGGGGTACAACGTGGAGCAATAATATGGCATTACAGTCCTAGTCACCTTTACGCTTCCATATCTATAAAGTTTGTGTATGTGGGACCATATGAGATGGACAATGCTAGATTGGACCTAAAGGGGTCATGTTGAAATGCATATGCCAGTGGTAACCGGGTAGAAAAGGCAAATGTGAAAAGGGCTATCAATGTGGTCTGATAAGTATATTTTGACATTCGATCTTTCAAAACGAGAAGCGTTCGAATTATAAGGGAAAGTAAATGATCATATTAAGCGCAAGACCATGCATATATTATTACAAAGCGCAAGGTGATGTTATATGGATTAATACAAAGCACTAGACCATGCATATATTATTACAAAGCGCAAGGTGATGTTATATGTATTAATACAAAGCACTAGACCATGCATATATTAATACAAGGCGCAAGGTGATGTGTACATTTTAACTACAAGGAGCAAGGTGACGGTGCATATATTAACACAAGGCGCTAGACCATGCATATATTAATACAAGACCATGTGTATATTAATACAAGGTGTAAGACCACGTTGCATGGGCGCTAAGTCGATGGTCAAAGCAAATACAATTGATGATACAAAGTCTTGGTGCAATTGCATATTATTCAAACCATATAAAATCACATAAGAATTCACGACTGTATAAGATGGCCGAGCAGACACGTTGCGTTACCAGTGGCACAAATAGTTTAATGATGCAGTCCCTTCCACGTGGGGCAGGTCTGACGGTCAACTTGACGTTGAAACCCGGCGAAAGATTGCATGGACGCGTTGAAGGGGATGCAAATGTTCGATGGTAGGGTTTTCGACCCACGTAAATGTTGTAGAACAAATATACATTTACAGAAGTCAACTTTATGGTTAAAACACACGGCAAACGGGCGCCAAGCAAACATGTAACAGATATACAGTTTATGGTCTGACATCCAATATCTACGTTGCGTGGAGTCAAGGGTTTGATGGCTTGTTCAATTCACGGCGTATGTTGAAGCAATATACACGTACAAACCATTTACGAAAACAACGACGGCGATGATATAATCATTATTGTGCGGAAATAATCAAAGGGAATGTCGTTGTTTGAAGGCATCGGCTCGGTTTAAACCTATGGGTAACGCATGGAGAACATACATCTACAACGTTACGGTCAAAGCACGGAGAAGATGTTTTAAACAAACCTACAGTGGCAGTTGGCAAGATATAATAACGCTGGTGCGATAATAGTAAGAGACGTGCAGTACGCATGGCCGTAAACCGTGTTCTGCCAGACAACGTGGATCCACGGCGTTTCTCATGGCATGAGCCCCTTAATTAATACGGCCATCAGCGCCATTGCAGCGATGTTAGCCTTCGTTACTGCCAGCGACAATGATATTCCCCACATCTCGCACATAGCTGCCTACGGTTACTGGTAAACGAAATCCCATTGTCAGCAAAGATAATGCTGATGATGATTGCAAGCGTTGGAGAGAATCGCTACGAATTGAAGAAAAGTTACACGCTGGGATGCTCATTGCAAAACAAATGTGATAACAGATTAGACGCGCTAAAGTAACGCGCAAGGTCCTGCATTCAGTAACCGTAGACCCTGCCGCAGATTCGACATGCATGTAGGCCTGTCCAGGAAGATTTACAACGCCCATGAATCTTCTGACACTTGGCAGAGAGATAGTAGCAAGGCGCCAGTCTGCCGAATTATGGATGAGTTTTCGCACAGGATACACAAAACAATGCAAGGAAGGAAGCCGTGCTAAGGGTTGTCTCTCGACCTGTAGCTAAACGAAGACGAAAAGCATATTCTATCCAACAGAGTGCGATCATGAAACTCATGGACCATTACCAGGCAGAACATGATAGTGAGTTGATCAGTGATTGAAGCTCTCAAACTTATACATGAGCGACTATTGACAATTCTCGATCTAAGGTGTTTTGCATCCATTGGCAGCCAGCGCACTTGGAGGGGGAGGGTGAAAACGCAGATGACAAAAGGAGCCTGTGTTGAAATGCACGAGGGTGCCATAAGCATTACAGACGAGCTGTGTCGCTGTTGCATGAAGTTGTGAGCAGCAATAAAGAGTTCGACCCCTAGCTCATTGCAACCAGTCACTGAGTCGCGAGTCTGAGGCATGAACGCAGAATACAACCTAATAGGTTCCACGACTATGCTGTCCTTTGGTTGCCAAGTCGCAAGGTTGAACACCAGCAAATCCGCTAATCACTTGAACTGAAGGAAAACGATTGTATGAACATATTATAAGTGTATGGCAGTGAACAAATATCAATCTGGTTGGAGTGGCTCTGAAAACGCGTCGTAGGCTATTGCCATTTGCCTGACCTGCGAGGATAACATTCAGCAGGACATGGCACGGGCAGAAAATCTTCGATCTTATCAATAGTTTCTTCTACAAACACTCAGAGCTTAGTGAAGACCTATAGCGAACACTGAGAACGTAAATGAAGAGAACCTCATGCGTGCGGAAGATGATGATCATGACAGAGAAAAGTCTGCACATGCCATTTTCTCTTATTGAAAAAATCTTGACCACACAGGGGTCTAAATTCATTTTTCTTCTCTCTTACAAATTAATTAAAGTGCCCTTAGCATTATTATCAGTCAATCTATGACCTCTGTTGTTTTATTGCAGGAAGAACCTTCGAGTTTGCGCAAAGAGAAAATGCCTTCCCCAGCAAATAGTAGGACCTGTTCAAACAAGCGCATCCCCATGAGTCTCCGAAGAAAGCACTTTATGTTCGAGAGCACCCGGCCACATTCACCGAAAGAAGACTACAGCTCGCAGATATGCCAAGATCGCACATCTTCGGTTTACACCTTTTGCGACCCAGCGACCTAGCGACCTAGTCGCAAGGTCGCAAGGTCGCATACTTTCAGTTTTTAGCCTCTACGGCCCTGCGACCCAGCGACCTAGTCGCAAGGTCGCAAGGTCGCATTTCTTTGGTTTTCAGCCTTTTGCGACCCTGCGACCCAGCGACCTGGTCGCAAGGTCGCAAGGTCGCATTTCTTTGGTTTTCCTCCTTTTCGCGACCCAGCGACCTAGCGACCTAGTCGCAAGGTCGCAAGGTCGCATATCTCAGTTTTTCCACCTTATGCGACTTTGCGACCCAGCGACCTAGTCGCAAGGTCGCAGGGTCGCACTTCTTCGGTTTTCCTCCTTTTGCGACTTTGCAACCCAGCGACCTGGTCGCAAGGTCGCAAGGTCGCATCTATTCGGTTTTTCCACCTTTGCGACCTCGCGACCTAGCGACTTAGTCGCAAGGTCGTAAGGTCGCATTCTCTCATTTTCTTACACCTTGCGACCCCGCGACCCAGTCAAGTCGCAGGTCGCAACAGCAGCTAGGTCGCAGGTCGCAAAAGGAATGGGTCGCAAGGCAACCCAACGGTCAAGAAGGTGAACAGTCAAAGAAGCCCAACGGGCATTTTTGCCATTATAAATACTCCTACGGGACATTGTACAGAGGCTTTTTCCTTTTGGAAACTGAAGAACTACATGGCATTGTATTGAAGGATTGTACCCTTACGCATCTGAATATAGAGATACTTGTTAAAACACCCTATGGTTATGATGTGTTTTGCTGTGCAAACACTGTGTGTATTCCTTGTACAGTTTCAGAACCTCCTATGATTAATGAAGTTGCACTCCTTATGTCATCATTTATGCATCATGGCTATCTGTGTTGTATCAATGATGTTTATTTTATCATCTGTTCTAATAATGAATGTTAATGAACTATTTTGTTAGCATTTCGTTTCATCTTTCAGAAGTAAAAGGATATCTCATCATAAAGGACTATTCCTTTTGTGGTCAGAATAACTTATAAGCATTACCCCCAAAAGATGTGTTGCTAATGACATCTCTTGCGGTGTACATGCTTTATTCATAATCTTGCTACGCATAGTGTTTGATTCGGGTCTAATACATCAATCCTATATTCTGTATCACGTGAATAAGTGTATGTCCGCTGGTTCAATCAGGTTCTTTTGAGACCTAAGGGAAGGCGTCTTAAGCGGTAGCCGGACCCACACCCCGGACGGGATCCCTACTCCAAACGGTTCAAGGTCTAATTGGGACTTTCTACCGGGGAGATCCCCTACTGTTGGCCGGACAAATTTTCCCGTCAACACCACCTTAAGTTGAAATAAGATGCCTTAGGCAATTAGTAGTGTGAGAAGTTATGATTGGCTACTGCTAAGAGTCAACACTGTTATTTAAGAAAAACTGTGATCTTGGAATAACTTTTTGGTGGTTTGTAACTGGTAGAATTTCACGCCTATTAAATACCTAAAAAATGTTGCACCATTAAGTTTAATTCTTAATCAAGCATAAGAAATTTTGAATTATACTCCAAAAGTAAATTAGTAGTATGGAAAAACATGATTGGCCACTACTAAGAGTCATGAGTATTGTTTAAGAAAAACCATGGTATCATGGGATGACTTGTCCACTTGTTGGTTGTTTGTTGTAAGTGGTAGAGTTTCACTTCTATCAAATACTTAAGAACCTTGAACCATTAAGATCAACTCTTAATCAAACATACACAATTTAAAATTATATTTTAAAACTTTTTTAGGGAAGAAAATATGAAAACCTAATTAAATGAAATTATGGCTCTTTCTTAATTATGATGAAGTTTAAAATTAATATTAACCAACAAAATAATTTGAAATGGTGATGATTGTAATTATTTTATTTATTTAAAAACAAAGATAAATTGGTTCCAGATGGTCCAATAAAAATAGAGAGAGATGCAATATGCATGAGGGTTGAATGAGGCTCTAAATTAGGACTTAATATTAGGTTTAAAATATCAGGGTTTAATATTCAGTTTAAAATATTATATTTTATAATATTAGATTTAAAATATCAATTTTTATAATATTGGGGATTATAATATTAAGTTTATTAATATTGATATATATTTATAGGCTTATATCAACCACATTTATAATGTGGTTGTGCATGTGCTTGATATACGCTTGATATACACTATATGGACATTTCAGCCATGTTATTTAATAATGTGGTTGTCCTAATTTGATACTTTTCAATTATAGTGATGTGTAGAATTATAATCAACTTGCCTTTTAATATAAAAAAACATCAATATAATATAAACAATGAAAATAAAATTGAATTTATTATTATTATTTTTTTTTAATTCAAAAGTTTTAGAGACTTTTTCACATACAAATCAAATAAATTGAAATAATTATCTTATTTTTAATTATAATATAACTCATATCCAATATATATATATTTTTCTTTAAAAACAATTTATTATTAATGTTTCTTTAATATAATTATTATTATTAAGTTGAGAGATCTACTCTTATTACCTCTCCTATTACCACTTACGGTAATTTAAATCTCAACACACACTCTCATACTAAAAACTTTCAACCTCATTGTGAAATCATTACTACATATGTCCACACATGATTATGAATATTATAACTAACTAATTATAACAACTTTTATTATTGTTTGCTTTCTTAATTCTTTTCCAATGAATTTACAAATTTCATTTTCCCATTAAAAAGGTTGTTTCCTTCGTATTGTTATATATTTAATTGAACCATTTAATGTTCATGGACTTAACTTATTTTTGCGTACTTTTTATATTTATACACCATTTCTTTTTTGCTTGCTAGATTTTGTGGATAGTCTTTCCAGAAATGATTTTTGATTCAATCCCAACATTTTATTGATAGTATTGTTACCTTTGAAGATTTTAAGTGGATTCAACCAGAGTTTAATTTTATTTAAACTTCGCTCATTTAAATTCACCAAAAAAATTCAAATTGAAGACAAATACAAACCTCAAATGGATTCAGTGAGGATTTAATCTTTTTTTACTTCATAGGGACATATATATATATATATATATATATATATATATATATTTTGTTGAAGTTTACAGTGAAATTGGAATCCGTAAAAAACATACATGATCCTGTGAAAATTAAGCACGGGTGGGGCCCACACAGATTTTTAGGTGCATGTGCAATTTTATTATCCCTTAATTTAGATAGACATTAAAGTGTAATATATTCTCAATGTAAACTTGAAAATAGTTAACTGAAGTGGAAAATCAGTTAGCTAAGTGAATTTCGAGGTAAGTGGTTGGTTAGTGGGACATGCAAGTTGACTTGAGTTGTAAGTGAGTAATTCTAGTTGTAACAAAATTGGAAGTGCAGTGGTGCATGAGTTGTGCAAGTTGTAAATCATTTTAACTCAATTAAGTGAGTTAAAGTCAATTGTGCTAGTTGTAACTGCAGATATACTAGTGAGAGATCAAGTGAATTAAATATTAATTAATTCACATGTAGTGATCTCACATGCAACTGATGTTTTTACTATTACTAAGTGCATGCATGTCAGATCCACAGGAGACCTAGTTGAGATCTAGGTGAAAGGGTCTAGGTGAAAGGGAAGTGTGACTATCAGTTGTGACATTAGCTAACTACCAAGTGTACTTATAACACCACATGATGCCCATGATACTTAGCGCAGTTGAGGAAGACTGAAATTCTTTGTGATTAAGGATTCATCAGGAACTGCGTGAACAAGGTGTGACTATCAGTTGTGACATTAGCTAACTACCAAGTGTACTTATAACACCACATGATGCCCATGATACTTAGCGCAGTTGAGGAAGACTGAAATTCTTTGTGATTAAGGATTCATCAGGAACTGCGTGAACAAGGCAGTAAATTGGCCAAGGAACTTGCCAATTTTTGTATGACAATGTGAGACAATTAGTTGATGTAATGAGGGCTCTTTTGAGAAGATTTTTGTATGTAATTTTTTCATGATTCCTTGTGGAATATACAATATATGATACAGGGGTTTTGAGTAGTAAGCTTTCTCCAGAATATCTGGTGTTGTGTTGTGGTTTTGATCTATTCTTCTTTGCTTCATGTGATAGTCAATTGTGTTGTTTTTAATTCAACAAAATATTTGTAAAAGCTATCCAGTATTTAACCTTAGTACATTGTTATATTGGGTGAATCTAAGATATACATGCATGTTGTATTATATATATGTGTGTGTGTGTGTGTGAAAATTTGTTTATCACAATAGTTATATAGCAAGAGCTATATAAATTTATGCTAATAAAAGTTAAAATTAAAAAATCTATTTGATTTCACTATAGAACATTAAGTAAACCAAATCATTACATAATAAGACAAAATGCATAAAAAATAAAATAAAATTATTAAAAAATAAATAAAAACATTCTAATATTAACTTTATAGAACATAATTTTATTTTTACTAAACTAAAAAATAATTGATGGTTAAACTCGGTTTTAATTGTGTTATCTCTACATGTGATAGAGAAGATAATATATTTCACACACTATAAAATTACATGTATACCATATATAATAATGTCATAAAATTATTAATATGATGATTATGTGTATACTTTATATACTAATGTCATGATAATGTTAATGACAAATTTCTAACCCTACTCTCCATAAATATAAATAGTTCTACCTATTTTCCTTATCACATCAAAATTCCAAACATAAACTCTTAATACATATAGATTGTAGTTTGAAATGAGTCATACACTGGTCACCAACACATTGAAATGACCCTTGATCTTACCCACATTTGTATTCACTCTAATTTGAACGTATTCACTTTTTTGAATTAGGAGCTTCATCTTAGTTTATTAGGTTCACTTTAATTTCAAACTATGGAATTATTGTGTTTTGGGGTGTGGTTTGTTGTTGAGTGCATATATAGGATTTAACGGAAAGCCATGCTTTCCATTTATGTGACATTGTGACTTGAATATGGATATGTTAAGCTATTAGAATTTCACAATAATTTTTGAAAGCATTATTAGTCTTTGTAGTAGGCATGAGATTATAGTAATTGAAATTGAGTGGGAAACTTTAGTTCTGCTCACAATAAAGCAATAGTTTTTACCTTTGACGTGGATTGAGCATAATTTTTAAAGGCTCTATAACTATATATTATGATGGATATTTTTTCAGAAAGAAAAAAACGCTGATTTATATTATGAATATAAACAGTACATAGTCCAATAATCTCGGCTGTGAGTGACTCTCAGCGAGAAGACCGCCATCAAATGCCCAGATGAAATCTGCTCTTTTAGCAAGTTGGAGCAAATATGGATTAGTTGGGCATCCACATAACCGGGTCAGATCATACCCGTGCTTATAAAATCATCAAAAAATATCAAAAATAGTAGTACAGGAAGGATAGAATTCATCCGATTACACCTCCAGAGGCAAGTAATGATATTAGATACGGAGCCATCTCAAGAACCACCATAAAAATTGTACTAATAAATAAAGTTGGTAACTTGAGGAGGCAAATTATGATGACAAAAAATCGGATATAGCAAGCCTGATTTGAAATGATTGAGCCGCAGACCGAATGTTTCGACTGCGTTTGGAAATTTAGTGATCTCAGGATTGCCAGATAGGTGAAAATCCCGCTCGCTTGATAATATAGTGTACGCGCTCGCTTGAAAGTGACCATGCTCGCTTGATTTTTAGACATGCTCGCTTGTTTGCATATATCACGCTCGCTTGTAAAGTCACTCACGCTCGCTTGTTGTGAATGGAAAGGTGCTCTATATAGGTGTAAACCATGCTCATCTAAATGAGCCAGTGCAATAGGATCTGATAGCAGAAGAAGTAATGGAGAACATCATATCCCTATAAACCAAATCAAAATGTAGTAAACCAGACGAAAGGATTGAAATACAAAAATGGATCCCTTAGCTGAAAGGCTGGATTGAAGGAAGAGGAATAGAATACTCCGCAGTCTGTCTTCCATCAGAGAAATGAGTGACTTTCATAGATCCGAATTCAGCCAATAGCCCCTTTTTGGATAGCCGATCTGCCCGAGTATTGTTTTCACGAAAAATGTGACAAATGGGTGGACAGTCCAATCTATGACATAATCTCCGAGTCCTATCAATCCAGCCTAAGAGGAGCTGATTGTGCATGTGAAAACTACTATTAATCCACCCAATGACCAACTGAGAATCCCCATAAATGCTAACCACCTGGATTTGTAGATCAAGAGCAATAAGAAGGCCCCCCCAAAGCGCCATAATTTCAGCCTTATTGTTAGTACCTGGCCCTCCATTCCAATAGATGTGTATACATTCTCGATCAGAAACTTTGATCCAGGCACCACAACCAATAATGCCCTCAGCTGAAGCACCGTCAAAATATAAGGCAGGTATTGCAATTTCATGTGGTCTAATACGATGAGAGGCATCGGAAATATTATTCAATATAGGAGGGATGTCATCCATCCAGGATTTAATAGCCAAGAATACCCGCTGCATCTGAAAATATTTTTGTTCAAAAATCATATGATTCCTTGCAATCCAGACTTTCCATATAAAGTAAAAGGGTAAAGATCTATATTTGCTGTTCAGCTTGTCCCAGTCATTTGCAGCGGTCATGAAATCCATCGGGCACCAAGATGGATTCAAAATGAAAGTACTAAACAGTTTCCATAGTCTAGTAACAGTGGGGCATTGGAAGAAGAGGTGAGCTATTGATTCCTCCGCTGAAAAACATAAAACACAGCGACTGGGCCCATGGAAACCTCTCTTTACGAGATTATCCCATGTGAGTGCTTTCCCCCGCCACACCAGCCATCTAAATAGAACTATTTTCGTGGGGATTTTCCTTTTCCAGAATGGAAGGAAAATATTTGGTGTTTGCGCTTGTTGAGGGGAATGAATGATATCATTGTAAACCTCCTTGACTATTATGATATTGTTTCTGAGAGGGCCATTCCATATTAATTGGTCTCCGCCCGGAGCATAACATAGGCTAGCACAACGCAGAGTGTCCTGGAGCATATCCCACTCATCAGCTTCGAGTCCATTTATACCAAGTTGCTCGGAAGATTTGAAGATAGGCGCGTCATATGACCAAAAATATATGACCTGTGAGTAATAGAGGATGCCTTGAATAGACAGCGCATGTATGAGGCGATGGGTTGGAGCCGATAGTGGAGGCAGTGGGAGAAAGTTTGACGCACCTATAGGAATTCTGCTCCCATCACGGAAGTGCCAGCATAATCGGGGAATAATGAGAGACACTATCATTTTGAAACTACGCCATATGCAAGATATGATGCGAGGGAATGTAAAATCATTACAACTAATCATATGAAGAGCGTCACCATTGAAATATTTAGCTCTAATGATTTTATTCCATAAGCCTGTACTTTTGATTGCCCGCCAAAAAGACTTGATGAGTAAGGCGATGTTGAATTTGCGAGTGCAGAGGATACCCCATCCATCCATATCCTTCGGCTTGCAGAGTGCAGTTAAGCTAAAGAGAGGAAATTTTCTGCTCATATTAGCCCCGCCCTAGATGAAATTCGTAATAATACTATTGATTTTTGAAATGACACCAGCAGGGATATAAATGAGGTGAGCCCAAAATACTATCATCTGTGATAGTACAGATTGAATAAGTATGAGACGCCCACCCATAGATAACCATCGATGGGTCCAGCTCTGAATCCTATCTCGGAATTTGTCGATTATCCAGTCCCAGTCACAGTTTTTATAACCACAGGGCTTGATATAGAAACCCAGGTATTTAAAACCTTTTGAAATGTGACGGGTACCAATGCCCATGAAATCAGCAATAAATTTTACTTCTAATATATCACCAAATTCAAATATAAGGAAAGATTTGTCTCCATTAATACCCATACCTGTGGCTGCTTTGAATCGCATAAGGATGAACTTGATATAGAACCAATGGTTTCTGTTCAAGTATCCAAATAGCAAGAGATCATCCACAAAAATAGAGTGAGAAGTAGATACTGTGCTTCAGAATGCGAATCCTTTAATGTAGCCCTTCTGTTCAGATGCATGCATTATCTTGCTAAACCCGTCCATAGCCAGGATGAATTTAAGAGGGGATAGCGTGCATCCTTGGTGAAAACCCCTACCTGCCTTAAAGAAACGAGATGGGAACCCATTGATGGTCACTACATATCTGACATTTGAAACACAGGACATTATCCATTGAATGATTCTAATGGGTAAACCGATCTTGAGCAATAGGACCCGGATAAAAGACCAATCAAGTGAGTCATATGCTTTGTGCAAATCAACTTTCATGATAAGCGCTTCCTGCTTTTCCGAGTGCATTGAATGACAAACCTCCTGAGCGATGGCAATCGCGTCGTGAATAGACCTGCCATTAAGAAAACCATATTTCTCCACAGAAATGTTAGCAGATAAAACGACTTTGAGATGATTGGCAATAATCTTGGATGTAACTTTGTAGATTAGATTACAAAGGGCAATAGGTCTAAAATCAGAAAATACCAGCGGATCCGAAACTTTTGGAATGAGGGCAATAAATGAAGAATTTAGATTTGCAGGCATCATACCCCTTTTACGAAAAAGTTCCATCATATCAGTGATTTCGGACCCCATAAGATAAAAAAATTAGACAAAAAACTCCACAGGCCACCCATCAGGCCCAGGGCATTTGTCATGCGGAAAAGACTTAAGGACCGAAAGGACTTCATTCCCAGTGACACACTGATCCAATAGAGCTATGGCAGCATCATCAAAAAATCTGGGCATGTGATCGAGAACCCAGGATTGGTTCTCAGCATCAATAGACAGATCATTCATATAGAATTTAGAAAAGTGATCCACAGCTTCGTCATGAATCTCTGCAGTGGAATGAGCAAAGCTGTTGTCCCCTTTCCTAATGCACCATATAGCATTCTTATTCCGTCGAGCATTGGCTGATTTGTGGAAAAAGTGGGTGTTAAGATCACCCTCTGGAAGCCATGATATTCTGCTCTTCAAACGCCATGTGATCTCCTCAATCCTCAATATTTCCTTTTTACGGGCCCCCAGTTCCTTCATAAGATCAAGAGCCGATTCATCAGGGGGAATGGAAGAAAAGGATGCAAATAAATCCGCCATTCTAGAAGTAATGTTTGATTGTTAATTTTTTACCATGAAACTAATGCTAGCTTTAGTTTAATTACACTAAATGTTTGCATGAAATACCTGTTCTTTTGAATGTTATATGTGTCCTAAACCATCGCAACAAGTGCCAGAGAAGAGAACGGTGGGAGGTCCATGGTAGTTTGTCATTGTGTTTATTTGACCCACTCGGCGATGAGAATATAAATTATTGGCTGGATCATATATTGTGAAACATTTTCATGTTCTAGTTTTTTTATGGGGAGTTTGAGGTTAAACGCTATAATTTTTTCTGACCTGTTTTTTTGTTTTATGAATAAAAATAGTAAAAATTTATTAAATTAAAAAAAATAAAAAAAATATTTATATAATCATTTTTTTTTATCTATCATATATTTATTTTAGTTAAATTACATTAAAATAAAGTTAAATTCCATCTCTCATTGTGTATTATGATATAAAATGGATTACAAAATTGTATTTTAATTAAAAATTATATTTTAAACTTATGTATAGTAGTTGACAAAGGAAAAATGCTCACTCATATAACTTTTCATCTTTTCATATATAATTATATAATTGTAATTGTATGAGGGATTTTCGCAGTGTATTATATTAGATGTTAAGTAAGTCATTCATCTATGACCATTTTCATGAGAGGTAGTTAATTTCTCATGATTTTTGAATAGTCCATTTAGCACTCATTTAGGTGATGTTCACATGGGTGAAGAAGTGAGATTGAAATTAGTGAAATGAATCACATAACATTAATCATCACTTTTAGAGCTTACACCCAATAACGAGAACTTCCCAAAAAATCACCCATCCCAAAACTCCTTTGACTCATACACACTTAATTGTATATGTAATTAAGTCAAAAACCTACTTTTCATTCTTTAAAACCCTTACAAAGATTTCTCAATAAAAAAATAAGAAAGAATCGACCATTGCCATTTTACTCGGAGAAAGCAGAAAGGACAGACCAACACCTAGTTTTCATTATTTAAAAACGCAGAAAAATTTACCGAAAAAGATTGACGTTGTCGGCGAACGTCAAATTTGCCTAGCCATTTCTTTTTGCCTCTGCCATTTTTTTTTGAGAAAACGTAAGAGTATGAATGCTTCATGTTTTACCGTGGAAATGGATTAACACTATTCAAAATCTTAAAGCTTGATGGTTATAAGTGGGATTTCCAATAATTTCTATTCGTAAAAATTTTCATTATTTTATATGAAAATTTAAAACACCATTCAAAAAAAATTTCAATAGCCCATAAGGCTAAGTTTTTTTTGAAGTTATTTAAAAAAAGTATTGCGAAAATTTAATGTAGGAAAATCTAAAGCACTATGAAGTAAGAAATTATTTCAATAGCTTTATGCCTTATGTTTTTAATCAAACAAGTGATTATATAGAGATTAAAAAAGCATCTTTATGTAGATCGCTGATTCTCTAAATATTTAACAATCAGACCGATCATAAGCGTGGTCAAATATTTACAGATCATGGACATGGCCAATTATTTGATCGCATCCATGTGCATCTGATTTACAAAATATTCGGAAAATTAGCAAATAGACTAGGATATTAAAGTACCAAGGTTAGGCGAGAAGTCGGAACAGCTACGAGTTCATCTGCCCTGGCCACTGTGATTCCACTAAACTTTTCAGACATATCCAATTCCTCCCCAATCATCTCATCAGGAAGACTCCAGTAGAAGCAGTGCACTAGCTGCGCCACTGCAAACTCTACAAGAAACATTCCTAGCAGCTCTCCCGGGCATCGTCTCCTCCCTCCTCCGAATGGCATCCACTCAAACTTCTTAATTTTTTCATCGAGGAAGTCACCTTCCATGAATCTCTCCGGCATGAACCGCTCCGAATCGACCCATGATTTTGGGTTCCTTCCTATCGCCCAAACGTTCAGGAAAACGCGAGTGTTTCTGGGGATTTCATAGCCTAACACATTGCAGGCTTGTACAGAATAGTGGGGAATGGAAAGCGGCGCTGGTGGATGGAGTCTAAGCGTTTCTCTCACCACAGCTTGTAAATAAGGGAGACAAGGAAGATCGGATTCACGCACCGTGCGCTCCAATCCAACAACACGCTGCAGCTCGTCCTGAAGCTTCTTCAGCACTGGTGGGTTCCTCAACAATTCGGCCATTGCCCACTCTATGGTGGTAAATGACGTGTCCGTGCCAGCCGCCAACATATCCTGTCATCAAAATCGACATCAATACAACATCTTATCATCATCTTTGGAATATGACGTTCTGGATTTTCAGATCATCCAGAAAATTATACTATGGAAATCCATTTATATGACTAGACATTTTGATTGTAATAATTTATTTGAAAGCAAAAATAGAAATGATAGATCCATTTTTTACATACATAGAGGACCGCCTTTATATTGTCTCGTGTAATTTGGAGCTCCATATCTTTATCGGCAGAGGCTGCAAGCAAAACATCTACCAGATCTCGCGTGACATTGGGGTCATTCTGGGCAACGTGTTCTTCTATTACTTTCTCTAGGAACTCATCTTCTATGTGGTGTATTTCCTTGATGCGTCGGTTGAGACCTTGCAGATCCATCCAGGCCAAGTATGGTATGTAATCTCCGATATTAAATTCACCAAGCAGAAACAACGTTTCCTTGATCATTGCTTCGACTCCTTTATTGCCAATGAAGTCGCGGTCAGAATACTTTCTACCGAAAGTCATCCTACAGATTATATCGTAGGTAAGGGTCGACACAGTTTGGCCAATGTTTACTGGATGGTCTGAATCTGAATTATTAATAACAGAGCAAATCATAGCAGAGACTTCCTCTTCTCTTATAAAGCGGAAGTAATCCAATCGTTTGGAGCTCAGCATTTGTAAAACACAGATTTTACGCATTTGCCTCCAGTAAGGCCCATACGGAGCAGCGCCCACGTCCGAACAATTATACAACAAGCAATTACTTGAAATTGATGGAGGTCTGCTGGCAAAAAGCAGATCACGAGTCTTCAGAAACTCCCTGGCCAGCTCAGGAGAAGAGATGACTAAGCCGAGATTGGAGCCGAAGTAGAAAGACATGAGAGGCCCGTATTTGAGAGAAAGAGCTGCCAGTGCTTGGTGCGGAACCCCTCCCAGTATGTGCAGCATATTTCCGATGATGGGCAACGGGAAAGGCCCAGGGGGCAGCTTCCTGTTTCTTACCCTGACAAAGAACCTCCATGACACCACCAAAGCAAGCAGCGCAGCAGCGAGTTTCATACAAAACTCAACGTAGTCCGGAAATGGCATCGCATATCCCAACTCTTTCTCCATTCTTTCTTACCCACAATACAACGATATCACCAGCTCCACCCTTTCCTCTGGTTTCGCACAGCACAAACACATACACATATAAGGGGGCCGGTGACTTACATGGCAAATCATCCTGCTGTCTATTACTTTGCCAGGTGTCTATTGGTGTCTATTACTGTGGTACGTGTCTATTAAGTAGTGTGGATAGTTATGATGGGCGGCAACCAGGAGTCACAAACTTGTTATTCCAGAATCATTCATTTCGGGAAATCATTTTTATGTACAATTCTACTCTGCAATAATATTTGTTTCAAGAGTCCTTACATTGTAATTTATATTATAAATCATAGTTACCAAGTTCGGCCGTACTGGTCGAAAAAGTTCGGAAATTCGTTGAATCGATTCGGTTCGCCGTTTAATTCGCTACTTTCAATACGGTACGGAATGGTTCATGAATTCAATTAACTTCTTCACTGCTGTATGCAATTTTGAACAACTCAGCAAAAGGATAGGATGCTCCGGAATGATATTTGAATCTAACAAGCAGCCAGCTTAGCCAACGCTCAGGAATAATGTTTGAATTTAGCATGCACTTATTGTAAAACAACCAACTTAGAATTCGCTAGTTTCCTAAATCCAATTTAATACATATACATATAAACATCCAAACAACCATCTCACGTAAGCATTCACCAGTTTCATATATATAAACAGCCATTCCACTAGGGCATTTACCAATTTCAGAATAGCTTAAAATATGGAAAAATGGTTAAAAAATGTTATTCCACGAGAGCATTTACCAGTTTCAGAATAGCTTAAAATATGGAAAAATAAAAAATGTTATGGAAATTTTATATCTAAAAATTTCAATTATAAAATAGTAAATTTTCTATTAAAAAAAACAGTTTTTTATTAAAAAAATAAGGTAATTTCTATATTTAAAAATTGCAAAAATTTTAAAATATAGTTTTTAATAGTTGTTATTATCAAATTGATTTTATTAATAGTTGATTTGAAATTCAATTAAAGTATTATCTAAATAAAGTTATTATTATAGGAAAGATTCTTTTCAATTTAAATTTTTTTTTTTAAAATAATAATAATAATAATATATTAATTTTTATAAGATCTATATTCTCGATTTTTTTCCGTATTGAACTTTTCATAGCGAATTTTTTTCGTACCGAATCGAATTCAAATTCGTATTCGAATTTGGTAACTATGTTATAAATAGATATTGAGTTGCCCAGAAGCATTTTTCTCTGTTGTGCATAGATATTATAAATAGATATTGAGTTGCCCAGAAGCATTATAAATATCAAAATTTGAATGACAATGTCTCACAAATAATAGTGTTCGGAGAGAAGAATAGTCAGTGTACCTGCAGCGTATGCCAAATTTTAAAGCACAATGTCTCACAAATAATACTCTTCAGAGCAGAGTAGGAAATTTAACGTTTTAGAAGCCAGCCCATGCCAAATTGCAAAAGATAATGTCCGGAACATAATCTTCTGTATTAGATTTGAAATTCTCGCACTGCACGTTATACCTACATTCAGGAGGGAAAATTCATGAACGTTTCATGGTTGTCTTTTACAAAAGGGGAGCCCGTGCCAGACATAAAAAGCTTAAAAAATGCATATACCCATAAAAGTTAACCGAGCACTAAATCAACCTCAACCGAACATAATGACACCTAGTACTCCTCTTTCATAAATAATAAAAGAATGTGGACAGCGGACATGCGAATGAGTTTCCAGTTTCCACAGAGCACGCATGCTCAGATGACATAAGAAATTATTAAGACTGATTGTGACATTGACTAAATTCGGAAGAAAGTGAATTGAGCCTGACTCTAAATTCAAAAGGGTGCAATACTAAATTAGTAATTTTATCATTTTGAAGAAATAGGAGCTTTTCTCGGAGGGAAAGGCCAATAAACGATTCGACGATACTAAATTCTGATTTTTATCATTTTGAACTGAGCGGAACCTCCGTGAAACGAATGCGGGTACGCTGAGCAGTTGATAACCATAAGTAAATAATTAATATAGAAAACGCTGTATTCCGATTAAATATCACCGAAACCCTAGCATTTGGGCATTATAGTCATTGGGCTAAACTAGTGAAAGGAAGTATGGGAATTTGCGGTTGAAACAGAAATGTAAAGAGTGCCTTGCATGTGCTATGGCGAGAGAGCGGTACCGGCATTTAATGCGTACCGGGTATATGCTCAGGTGCAATCAAAGGCCTGTCTGCCAAAAAATCAACGGCTTAAAACAATGACAACTGTGCCCAGAACCAACAGCAGAAAATGAAAATGTTGACGATGATCGGTGCGGAATTCTTTCCATATAACACCTTCGGTGTAAAAATATATAAAGTTTAAATTATATTGTAAAACTTAAATTAGTAGCATGGACAGTTATGATTGGCCACTATTAAGAGTCAACCAAAAAAATTGTAAAAGATAAATTTTCACTCTTATCAAATACATAAAAATATTTAACCATTTGGAATAATTTTTAATCAAATATAAACAATTTTAAATTATAATGTGAAACTTAATTTAATAGTGTCCGCAGTTATGTTTCGTCACTATTGAGAGTCAACACTCTTAATTAAGAAAAACCATGTGCTCTTGGAGTAACTTAAGTTGCTGGTGGTAGTTTGTAACAGGGAAACTTTCATTCCTATCAAATACTTAAAAATAATGAAATATTAAGTTTAATTTTTAATGGAGTATAAACAATTTTAAATTACACTCCAAAATAAATTAGTAGTATGGACAAATATGATTGGAAATTTAAAAGATTGCAGTTCAAATTTTATTGAGTTTATGGTTTGTTATAATTTTGGTTTAAGGAATAGGTTTTTTTTTTTCGTTAAAGTCTTGGCTCTTGCTAAATCATAAAATCCGGTATATTTGACTTACAAACTGCTAAATATACTCTTAGTGTTATATTGACGACCATGAAGATTAATCCTAAATCTCGTTAAATTACTTTAAAAAATTACCAAAAATTATCAATTCACCATATTTTAAAAAAAATTGCTGAGTCCAAGCATACATGAAACATTTTAACACACGGGACTAGAATACATAAATTTAGAGATTAAATGGTAACATTAAAAAGCAGATATTATTGTTACCTTCTAATCTAAGGTATAAATCTCAAAGATTTATACCTTAATGTATTAAGTCATCATGTTCATACCAATACAGCGGGGGCCATAAAATGTTTAAATATAAAACTATATATGTTAAAGAGTATTGGATCCCACTTTGGAATTTGATTTAGGCTAAAAAAAATCATGGTCTTTTTCCTTGTATATATGTTAAAGAGTATTGGATCCCACTTTGGAATTTGATTTGATTTAGGCTAAAAAATAATCATGGTCTTTTTCCTTGTATATAAAGTTATATTTTTTTAATGATATTTATTTTTATTTTGTATATAAATTGGTTCTTAGTTATGTTATTTTTAATTTTTTTAATTTTAAGGTATTAGAATTCAAATATATGTAATTTTATCTTTTTATATTTATTAATATTAATATTATCTAGATAAAAATTAGTTCATATTTTAAATTTTTTCTAATAACATTTTTATATATAATTTTTTAATAATTTTTTATTAAACATTTTTTATTTTATATTTTACAATTTAAACCATTTCCATTCTTAGTTTAATATTGTTTTTTTTTTTTTTAAATACTACTAGCCCAAAAGCCATAACTCATTTCAAAATCAAAATATTTTAATGAACCGAATACATTGTTTCAGTGCAGCATATGAACACACAAAGTTCCATGTATCACCCATCCCCGTTCTTGTCTTCCGGTTGGTTGCAGTAAATAATCATGTCATTTCAAAATTGCGGTTCAGTTAATACTAATTTCACAATTTGATGCTCTGGAATTTCAACTTATTAACCGTTATATAATTATACCTGTTAAAACTCTCTTTGTAGGTTGGACATACACATTCAATTCAATGCCAATTAGACCCTTCCACTCAATAGTATATAGGAGAGAGTACAATTTAAATTTAAATTTAATTGGGTGACACAATGACCCAAAAAAACAAGGTCTCAGAACAAGCTATTTTAACTCAAGTCTTGGAAAAGTTTTACTTTACCATATATGATATTTTTCTATATATATATATATGCACATAAAAAGTTTTCTTTTAGTTTGATTTTAATGTAGCATATATTTGAAATATAAAGTTTTAATTGAGATTTATGGTTTTTTATGAAATAAAAAATTGTTTTTTTTTCAATTTTTTTTAGTAATGGAGCATTTCTTTTGATTTATTAATTGGGTTGATTTTAAATTCATGTGATATGGGTTAGTTGCTATTTTAATAGGATTGATTTTGAAAAAAATACCGCCACATGTATGAGAACCAACAAGTTGTTTTCATGTTATATTTTTGTTGTACCAGTGGATTTGTGAATATTTTTATTTCACTTTTGATAATTAGGTTCATGTTTATCATTAATTTGGAATGTTTTGCTAAAAATATTATGATATATAAAAATTTTAATATTAAATATGTTTTTAAATATGAAATTTTAATATTTTTAAATGAATTAGTTTTAATTGAATTAGTGATTATAACTTGAAAAAAATTATTTCATGGTTTTATATAAATAAGAGTCTTCTACAGGCCATTCAACTCAATGCATATGATTTTATGTGCACATTCATTATGGAAGAATGCCAAAAGATACCAAGCTTTTTTTTTTCAGAGGAAAAAAACGCTGTTTATATTAGGATATAAGCAGTACATGTACATCATGATCTCAAGCTGTAATGATACCAGCGAGATATAATTGCATATTTGGCCAGATATAGAATACCCACAAAAGAGGACCCAATTGACAAGTTGGCCGCCACATATAGGGAGATGTTGGTCTCCATACCATAACACTCAGCATGTTGTGCGAAGACAATGGCAGAGCTATACAAGGGTTAGCACTATTTAAATTGTAAAGAAAATCCAATATGTATGATATGTCCAAATATATGCTATGGAAATAAATTGTGGATTGAAAGAAGTGAGCCATAGCATAAAAGAGATTCCGGAGCATATCAGTGGAGACCTATAAAATTGTGCATATCATAAAGGGAAATACTGTGGCTGTAGAAAAAGCTGATAAGTGTAAAATGATGAAAACCGTAGATGTCTATAGAAATATGAAAGCTAAATAAGCAGGCTCGCTTGCACCTTGTAGACTGGCTCGCTTGTATTATGACCTGGCTCGCTTGATAAAAGATGTTAAAGTAACTTCCTTGACAAAACTGTGGAGAAACAGTATAATTTCAGGCTCGCTTGGATGTACCGTTGCGCCTACAATACATGGAGTGTGAACCTGTTCCTCATGTCGATTTGATAGTCCATATGTAATATAATGATACACCATAACCCGCCTGTGCAAGAACCAGTAACCGGATGTAAACGCCATCATTTGGATAGGCCGATATGTAAAGTCATTATGCCGAACCGCCCCGAACCTCAAAAATGAAAAGCAAAAACCGACTTTGTAAACTGTAGCTATATATTCATCATTTTATGGAATCTGAAAATCATCTTGCCAATATAGACAACCGTCTCTGTATAAATGAACATGCATTATCCCAAAATTAGACAGAAGACCCTTTTTTGAGAGCCCGTCGGCACGGGTATTGTTTTCCCTGTAAATGTGAGAAATAGGGGGCCTGTTGAGGGCAACCCATAATCTTCGTGCCCTGTCCACCCAGCCCATAAGCTCTGGTCTCATCAGCGCCATGGAATTAGAAATCCAGCCAATCACCACCTGTGAGTCCCCATATATATGGATATCTTGAAGCTCTAAAAAAATAACAAAGCGGAGCCCCCCCCACAGCGCCATAATTTCCACCATGTTATTGGAGCCATGGCCGCCATTCCAGTGGATAAGAACTCTCTCCCTCTGTGAAATTTTAATCCATGCCCCACACCCCATTATACCTTCCACACAAGCTCTGTCAAAGTATACTGCCGGAATAGACATCTCATGTGGCCTTATACGAAGGGAGCAGTCAACAATCCGCCTGGTGGGATATGGGCGGTCCTTCATCCAGTTCATAATAGCATAGTATATACGGTGGACCTGGAATGGCTCATTGTCAAAAATCAACCTATTCCTGCCAAGCCATACCTCCCAAACAAGGTAGAAAGGTAAAGAATGGAAATTGTCCTTCTTCCCATCCCATTCCTTTGCAGCTGTAATAAAATCTACAGGGACCCATAAAGGATCCATAAGATGGGCAGCAAATAGTCTCCACAGATATACCACTGTTGGGCAACGAAAAAACAAGTGTTCGCTTGTCTCAGATTCCGCACAGCATATGTGGCATCGAAAAGGGCCAAGAAAGCCCCTCTTGCTCAGGTTTTCCCCGGTTAACACCTTGCCCTTCCACAGTAGCCAGCCAAAAAGAACAAGCTTTGGTGGCATCTTTCTCTTCCAGAAAGAACTGTAAATTGAGGTAATCTGATCCTGATATGAAGCGCAATTGAGCCATTGGTAACAGTCTTTTACAATTGGAATGCCCAATTTGGTAGGCCCATTCCAAATTAATATATCCCCCCCACATCCGAAGAGAGGCCCGCAGCTCGTAAATCATCTTTAAAGGAATCCCATTCGTCTGCCTCCAGACCAGACAAACCCATTTGGAGCGCTGATTTGAACTCAGGTGCACCGTGCGACCACGCTTGGATAGACTGTGCAAGAAATACAACACCCCTATGTGCGAGCCTATGAATAAGCCTCGGGGACGGCACTGAATGTGAAGGAAAGCCGATTAACGATGTAAAATTGCAGGGAATGTTCCTACCATCCCGAAACAACCATGCTAAACGCCCCGCCACATGGTGGGCGATTTTCTTAAAGCTCCTCCATATAGCCGAGATATTCCGGGGTTGTAAAAATTGTCCACCATGTATCTGTCGAAGAAAATCACCCATAATATATTTGCATCCAATGATGGCTGACCATATACCAGTACCATGAATGGCCCTCCAGAAAGATTTGATAAGCAGAGCAATATTGAAAATTCTGGTGTTAAGGATGCCCCAGCCATCATGATCTTTAGACCTACATAGGCGCACCAGTTTGCATAGGAATATTTTCCGATCCATCTGCGAGCCCCCCCAGAGGAATTTGGCAATAATGCTGTTGATCATATTAATTATGCTATCCGGCAGATAATATAAGTGCCCCCAATAAACCATCATCTGTGATAGCACAGCCTGAATCATGATGAGCCTTCCACCCATAGACAGCCATCTATGTGCCCATCCGCATATCCGCCTACGAAATTTGTCGATCAGCCACAACCAGTCCTGTGTTCTGTACCCACATGGTTTGATCAAGAACCCCAAATAAGTGAAGCCCATCGAGGCCAGCCTATGATCAACCCCCATAAAATCAGCAATGAAGGCAATCTCTCTTATATCCCCATATTCATATATAATAAAAGACTTGCTTTTATTGATAGCAAGACCTGTTGCAGATTCAAAACGAATAAGCAATATATGTGTATAAAACCAGTGATTCCTCTTCACATAGCCGAATAATAACAGATCATCCACGAATAAGGAATGGGAGCATGTAACCGAGTCTGAAAAAGAGAAGCCCATTGTGCAGCCATTTTGAATTGCCCTGTGCATCATGCGACTAAAGCCATCCATAATTAAAATGAATATTAGTGGTGAAAGAGCACAACCCTGCCGCAAGCCACGTTCAGCCGCAAAGAAGGATGTAGGAATGCCATTGATAATAACAGCATATCGGACAGTGGAGATGCAGGTCATTATCCATCTGATGATCCGAACAGGACAATCTTCAACAAAACCATCCTAATGTACGACCAATCAACAGTGTCATAAGCTTTGTGAAGGTCAACCTTCATCATTATAGCCTCCTTCCTTTCTGTGTGCATAGAATGTAAAACTTCTTGTGCTATAGCTGTAGCATCGTGTATAGAGCGACCATTTAGGAAGCCATATTGTTCTTTGGATATAAAGGCCGAGAGAGTACCTTTGAGCCTTTCAGCAATTATCTTGGATGTTGTCTTATAGAGCACATTGCATAATGCAATAGGCCTGAAGTCGGAAAAAGAACTGGGGCCGTCCTTCTTGGGAATTAGAATGATAAATGTTGAGTTTAGGCTGGGCGGCATGAAGCCTCGAGTGCGGACATGTTCCACTACCTTAGTAATCTCCTCTCCCATAAGATCATAGAAGTGAATAAAAAACTCCGCGGGCCAGCCGTCTGGCCCCGGACTTTTGTCTTTGGAGAATGACTTTAGGACCGACAATACCTCATTTCCTGTAACAACAGCATCCAGAGCAGCAATTGCATCAGCATCAAAAAACCGACAGATATGATCCAATAACCATACCTGATTTTCATTTGAGATCCCATTCTGTTTAGAGTAGAAATTGGAGAAATGGGACAACGCTTCTTGTTGAATCTCGATGGATGTATGAGCCACTGTGCCATCCACTCTGTTGATAGACCATATGGAATTCCTGTCTTTTCTCCCATTCGCGCACCTGTGAAAAAATTTAGTGTTCAAATCCCCCTCAGCCAGCCACGTGATACGACTCTTCAGCCGCCAGGAGATTTCCTCGATTCTCAGAATTTCTCTTCTCCTAACACCAAGTCTCATGAGCTTTTCTAATGTGAAATCATCTGGATAAACCGTGAGAAAAGATGTAATAATCGCATCCATCTGCATCTGTATCTCTATATATTCGGCTCTCAGCTGTGCTTTCTTATTGCGCTCCCATGTCTTTGAGGCCGCCTTAATATTCTGAAGACGAAGCTGGAGAGAGTCCCATACCCCAGAAACCAGACCGACATCAGAATCCCGCCATATCTCTTCGACCATTTTCTTATATGTCGAATCCTCTAACCATATTTTGTTGAATTTAAAGGGACGACCATTTACAGCTCGTGTCCCATGCCACGTGAGTAATATTGGCATATGGTCAGATATATCATCGGACAAAATCGCTAAACATGGAACCCCCAAAAGATCCACAATCACCTCGTTAACCAGTACCCTATCAATTCTTTTACCTATATAACTGTCTCCAGCCCGTTTGTTTGACCATGTCGGCGCAATTGGATTTGGTCTAATGTCTTTCAACCCATAAGATATGAATAGGTCATTTAGGAACTCTGCCAGTGGATCCGGTCGAGCATGTTTGCCCCAGCTTTCATCAGCATTTAGAGTACAATTGAAATCGCCCATCAAAATGAGATTTGGGAGATCTAACAATCCCCCCGCCTGCATTCTTCTCCAGAAGCCCAATCTGTTTGTATATGGAGCGTATAAATTAATAATGTTGAATATATCCGGGAGACCTCTAAGCTGGCCGGATAATATGATACCCCCAAAAAAACTAAATGCCCTAACAGAAACAAATTCTGGATTCCACATGGCCACCAGACCACCCGAGCGGCCATTTGAGTCCATGGCAGCCACCTGCCACCCTATTTTAATCTTAAGAAACATATTGATGGACTTAGAACGTTCCACCATGGTCTCCTGACCTAGAAAAATCAGTGGATTCTTAGATATGAATAGTTCCTTTAGGCAATGGCGTTTGGAGGCATCACCCAACCCCCTTAGATTTAAAGATATGATGTGGGTCATGGTTGGGTTGGTCGTGGGTGGCTTGCTCTAAGCGCCCAGGTAGTACTGCCATCATAGTTGGCAATCGGAACTTCTGATAAGCCCGCATCATCTTCAGAAAACAACGATACTGATTTTAGCTTGTCTTTGTTGAGTCGACAAACTGCCTTAGCCTTCTTCTTAATAGCAACAATAGAGGTTGATATGCCTGTTGATTGTTTCTTGGCTGAGGGAATGGGCTTGTCAAACACTGTAAGAGCTGCGAGGTCTAAATTAGGATTTCCAAAAAGGGAGTCAATGTCACTTCCGACTGAGTTCCTTGGGGATTCTGATAGCTGGAAAGGCCCGCCCCTTTCAGGAGAGTATTGATAAGGCCCTAAATTGATCCCTTTGGCAGAGGAATCACCCACTAGAATGGCCGATGAAGTGCCCCCCAAAATCTCACTGGTATACTTCGTAGGTCTAGAAATGGGCGGTTCCTTAGAAGGAGAGGAGTTCTTGAGAGCCAGAATTGGAACCATCGGCTGTTCTTCAAACCCCATAAGGCTCGGATTCCTTATAGTGTTCGATTCCTTTATGGATTGAACAGGAAGTGTAATGGGATTATTCTTATGGAAACTCCTCACAAAGATTTCTCTATCAAAAGTAAGAAAGAACTAGCCAATGCCATTTTACTCTTAAAAAGCAGAAAAAACGGACCAATTGAAAATTTACTAGGAAAAGATGGTGTTGTTAGCATCAAATTTGCTAGAATTTAATTATTTAAAAGACAAATATAAAAGTAAGAATGTTTAAGTAGAAATAAATTAATACCATTAAAATTTTTGAAATTTGATGAGTGAACTGTAATCTAGATTTCTAAAAATTTCTATCTAATTTTAAAAAATTAATATATAAATTTCTATTATTTTCTAATCAAATTGATAGTTACCAAATTCCACTGTATTGCTAATACATGGATTCCAAGTTGTGTACCGTGCAGGGGATATAAGGTTCACGGACTAACGAACTGACCAGCTCGGTTTTCTAATCACAATTTTAAATTCTGATATTGAATTAACTTTGCAGACACCCCTTCTGAATCGGGGAAATGGTATGCTGCTGCTAATAAACTAATGATAATGTTGTTTCTTTGTAAATGAATGATAATGTTGTTTTATTGTTTTTTTTAATGCAACAAGATTTTGTATATTAAATTTCTAAGCATATTTTTAATGAAACAACATGATTTTGATGCAATAAGACTTTGTACATTATATTTCTAATCAGTTTTTTTTAATTGAGGCATGAAACTTCTAAAAGATATGTAGAAATCTTTTTTTTTTTTTTTTTTTTGAATAAGACTAATTCTATTAAGAGGAGAAAAATATGGTACAATCAAGCTTGCATGCAAGCGAAGCAGAAAAAGCCAGGGAGCCGAAGGTGATAGGCTATTAGCCTTGCTCCTGGATGACAATCAGAGAATGAGCAAAAAGATAACACAGAATAGCAGAGAAGCTCGATCAGAACAGAGGTATCTACCCAGTGTGGTGGACACTGCCAAACGGCTTTTTTTCCCTTTTTTCTTACTTACTTTGACCCATCTAGTGGAATTTGGCTGAGCCATGAGCAGTTGAAGACTATTCTGCCCAGGGGGCGGAATATCCTTATCAGAATCCAAGGACGAAGATACATGAGTGCGTTTCTGAGATATCAGTGGGGCAGAGGGATCCGCAGGACTCACTGAGGGAACATCCAACGGAGACCCAACATTTTGCCCATCTGCTTCAATATCCTCCTCATCCGAGCTGGAGGAATCAGAGTCATCCAAGGGCGGGGGGGGGCGGGGGGGGCGAGGAACACAGGGATTCCAACTCTTGGATTTGGGCTTGCATTTCAGATTCTTCTTTTTGTCGTGGTACTGGGTACAAGCATTCTGGAGGTGCCCTGTTTGATGACAATGGCGGCAACGAAAGGCTGTATTTTCATAGTCCAAGGTTTGTGTCCAGTGGAAATCCCCTATCTTGAGATTGATCTGATCTGGCAACCCTTTGCTGATATCTATTTCCGCACATAATCTGCCATAGGTGTAGAGTCCATTCTCCCTCCTTCAGGAATATGTAGCGAGATAGCGACCTAAGGAGTCTCCAAGGGCTATGAAAACAGAGATGTGCCATAGGTGCGCTGGAAGGTTCGGGAGCCTGACCCAAATGGGAAGTTTGGTGATGACAGCTGTAGAAGGGTCGAAGTTTGGAAACCATGGAGTGAGGAAAAGTCCAGCAGAGCCCCAGAACCAAGGGCCTCTCGTTAAGGCCTTCTAGTAATCTTCATCTGAGTCAAAAGCCACAATGAAGAAGCCTTTCGAGCATAAGTAGATCTTGCTTTTATTAGTCTAGTTGGTATGGATCCATTGGTATAAATCTGCTGTGCGAGGCCAAAGACCATTAAATCTGCATATGATTGCGGATTCTGAGAATTGCTGGTAGTGATCGTCAATCGCAAGATGAGAGAGTTCGATGGAAGGAATTTCCTCCGATTTATCCACTAAAAATGGCTTGGAGGCCATAGGTGGTTGAGCTGCTTTCGAAGAAGACTGAGGATGGGCAGCACCTTTATGGACAACATCTTTAAAAGAGAAAGGAGGAGCAGAGGAGGTCTGCCCAAAGGAGCCTCCTCTTAGACGAGAACTGACCATAATAGAAGCATCCTTTTGAATGCAGTAAAAGGAGAGGGGAAGGGGATCCTTTAGCTGTTTACCTTGATATAGCAGTCTTTGGAAAGAGGAAGGGATCCCCAGCTAGAGTTCGAGTTTTAGAAAAAGATCCTTCACAAGATCTGTAGCCCGCACCCATTGCATCGTTGTTTTGCCAGAGAGGAGTGTGATTTGGATCTGAAAAGCAGGTGCTTCTTCTGGCAGTTCTGGCTGGTCCGAGAGACAAATCTGCTTTCGGCAAGTTGTGGAGGCAGAGTCTGAAGCCTTTCCTATGTGGACCGCAAGTTCTGAAGCAACCTCCTTCCAGCAACCAGCCACAGTTCTGCTGTTGAGATAGGAAATCTCGAAAGCGGCTGATTCGTTAGTGAAAACCACAGAAGACTGAGCAACAAAAGGGTAGGCGGCAGCCCAATGAGGAGGAGAAAAACCCCAATAATGGGCTTCATATGAAAAGGGTAGGGCGGCTCTTGCAGCTCTGCCAGAAGCAATAGCAAGATAAGGAGCCACTTCGACAGCGTCCGCCTCAGAGCCGAGGAGAGTCCAATGCTCTTTATCGCAGAGGATCGTGCAGACAATAATGGTAGCAGGGGCTAGCCGAGACCCCAAGCGGGAGCAAGCTCGAGAAAGGCGAGAATCTGCAACAAGCGTATAACATTTACCTCTGCAAGCGCGAGGAGGTATGTCAATGGCGGGAAGCCTGCATATGGGGCATAGGATCTCCAGGCCTGAAGGAATCCACCAGTTTTCAAATCGCGTGGGGGCGGCTGACCCAGTGCCGCAGAGGAAGCCATTACGAAGAACCCTAGCAGTTGCGCTTTCCATCATTCGCTCTTCAATTCACCAATATAAAGTATTGATATGTAGAAATCTATTACTTAATAAAGTAAAAAATAATTATGTACTTAAAAAAAATAAAAATAAATGTATTATATGTAATTTATAAATTTATAATTTGTAAGTTTATTAAATTTAATAAAAAATAAATGGATTTTTAATAAGATATGTAGAAATCTATTATATAATGAAGTAAAAAATAATTATGTATTTAAAAAAATAAAAATAAAAGTGTTATATGTAATTTATAAATTTATATTCTGTAAGTTTATTAAATTTAATAAAAAATATTCCAATGTGAAAAAATTTATTAATTAATTTTCTAAATGAAAAGAATTCTGAATTTTTTTATGGTGAATTTTGACAATTAAGATTTTAAATAACTATAAAACTACATTACTTAACATTTTATATTATACAAAATAAGAAATATTATTATTATATGTTATATATTAAAGTTTGATTTGGATGGATTAATAAGTAATTAGAAATTAAGAATACAAGTGTATATTTTGAATCTGCTAGCGAAACGCAGATCATGAGCCTTGAGAAACTCCGTGGCCATCTCAGGAGAAGAGATGACTAATACGAGTTTGGAACCGACGTAGGAAGACATGAGGGGCCCGAATTTGAGAGAAAGAGCTGCCATTGCTTTGTGCGGAACGCTTCATTGATTCCTATATTCCATTTTGATTTTTTTATTCCATTTTTTTTATATGGATGGTTATGATGGGTTATTACTAATAGTTGAATCATGTTACTTTGTAATAACTTGTTAGTGGTTTGTAAGGGGTAGACTTTGACTTCAATCAAATATTTATTAGTGTTGATTAAACATAGAGAGTTTTAAATTATACTCCAAAACTTAAATTAGTGTGGAGAGTTATGCTTGGCAACTATTAAGAGTCGACACTATTATTTAAGAGAAAGTTTTTAAAGGATAGACTTTCACTCCTATCAAATATCTGACAATCTTGAACCATCAAGATTAATTGTTAATCAAACATATACAATTTTAAATTGTACTCCAAAATTTAAACTAGTACAACCATATTAAAAATATTAATGTCGTTGATATAGGGAAGGCTTTATAAATATAACAAAAAACTAGTCTCACCAATGTACATGATCAACCATGTATAAAAAGGTTATGGGTCAACTTTAACTTGAGAAAAAAGAAGAATTACACATCTTATTGTAAAATGGACAATTTTGATAAATAAGATTTGTTTATATATTAATTTCCACATCTAATTTCCTCGGAATTTTTTTTTGGTCTTTATTTTCTGGTGGGCGACCCGCCCATGGTTTTGTGCATGGGTTTGCACATGGTTTTGGCGCATGATGGTTTTCGGCCCCTGGTATTTTGTAGATCCGGTCAAGGGAACTACGTTTATGTTCTAATCCAGGTTTAATGGATTGGGTTTTATGTATGTTTCCACATGTATATATATGTGTTGTAACATAAAATGAATATAATGAAATATTTATCTGTTTTATGTTTTATGCTCTTGCTTTTGTTTATTTTATGTTTTTAAGATTCGTTTGCAGATAATTTCTGTACAGGGTTAAAACCTACACTTATTAAAATTGGAATAATCTCAAATCCCTTGGAAATTGGTGGGTTGGGAGCCATGTGGCACAAATATAATTTAATTTGAGCAATCAAAGGAATTACACATCTTATTATAAAAATGACCATTTTCATAAATAAAATTTTCTTATATATGAAGTTATTAGAATTGGAATAGTTTCAAATCCGTAGGATATTGATGGGCAAGGAGCCAATGCAACCTAACAAACTCTATAACACACTACATCCATTCATAAGCATTAAGACTAGGCATATGCTAAGCACATTCCCTTGACAATCAATCTAGAACGTTAATTAAAATAATTTCAAGAGATCCTAATCCACCTTAAGTTGAAATAAGATGCCTTAGGCAATTAGTAGTGTGAGAAGTTATGATTGGCTACTGCTAAGAGTCAACACTGTTATTTAAGAAAAACTGTGATCTTGGAATAACTTGTTGGTGGTTTGTAACTGGTAGAATTTCACGCCTATTAAATACCTAAAAAATGTTGCACCATTAAGTTTAATTCTTAATCAAGCATAAGAAATTTTGAATTATACTCCAAAAGTAAATTAGTAGTATGGAAAAACATGATTGGCCACTACTAAGAGTCATGAGTATTGTTTAAGAAAAACCATGGTATCATGGGATGACTTGTCCACTTGTTGGTTGTTTGTTGTAAGTGGTAGACTTTCACTTCTATCAAATACTTAAGAACCTTGAACCATTAAGATCAACTCTTAATCAAACATACACAATTTAAAATTATATTTTAAAACTTGTTTAGGGAAGAAAATATGAAAACCTAATTAAATGAAATTATGGCTCTTTCTTAATTATGATGAAGTTTAAAATTAATATTAACCAACAAAATAATTTGAAATGGTGATGATTGTAATTATTTTATTTATTTAAAAACAAAGATAAATTGGTTCCAGATGGTCCAATATGCATGAGGGTTGAATGAGGCTCTAAAAGATGCAATATGCATGAGGGTTGAATGAGGCTCTAAATTAGGACTTAATATTAGGTTTAGAATATCAGGGTTTAATATTCAGTTTAAAATATTATATTTTATAATATTAGGTTTAAAATATCAATTTTTATAATATTGGGGATTATAATATTAAGTTTATTAATATTGATATATATTTATAGGCTTATATCAACCACATTTATAATGTGGTTGTGTATGTGCTTGATATACGCTTGATATACACTATATGGACATTTCAGCCATGTTATTTAATAATGTGGTTGTCCTAATTTGATACTTTTCAATTATAGTGATGTGTAGAATTAGAATCAACTTGCCTTTTAATATAAAAATACATCAATATAATATAAACAATGAAAATAAAATTGAATTTATTATTATTATTATTTTTTAATTCAAAAGTTTTAGAGACTTTTTCACATACAAATCAAATAAATTGAAATAATTATCTTATTTTTAATTATAATATAACTCATATCCAATATATATATATTTTTCTTTAAAAACAATTTATTATTAATGTTTTTTTAATATAATTATTATTATTAAGTTGAGAGATCTACTCTTATTACCTCTCCTATTACCACTTACGGTAATTTAAATCTCAACACACACTCTCATACTAAAAACTTTCAACCTCATTGTGAAATCATTACTACATATGTCCACACATGATTATAAATATTATAACTAACTAATTATAACAACTTTTATTATTGTTTGCTTTCTTAATTCTTTTCCAATGAATTTACAAATTTCATTTTCCCATTAAAAAGGTTGTTTCCTTCGTATTGTTATATATTTAATTGAACCATTTAATGTTCATGGACTTAACTTATTTTTTCGTACTTTTTATATTTATACACCATTTCTTTTTTGCTTGCTAGATTTTGTGGATAGTCTTTCCAGAAATGATTTTTGATGCAATCCCAACATTTTATTGATAGTATTGTTACCTCTTAAGATTTTAAGTGGATTCAATCAGAGTTTAATTTTATTTAAACTTCGCTCATTTAAATTCACCAAAAAAATTCAAATTGAAGACAAATACAAACCTCAAATGGATTCAGTGAGGATTTAATCTTTTTTTACTTCATAGGGACATATATATATATATATATATATATATATATATATATTTTGTTGAAGTTTACAGTGAAATTGGAATCCGTAAAAAACATACATGATCCTGTGAAAATTAAGCACGGGTGGGGCCCACACAGATTTTTAGGTGCATGTGCAATTTTATTATCCCTTAATTTAGATAGACATTAAAGTGTATTATATTCTCAATGTAAACTTGAAAATAGTTAACTGAAGTGGAAAATCAGTTAGCTAAGTGAATTTCGAGGTAAGTGGTTGGTTAGTGGGACATGCAAGTTGACTTGAGTTGTAAGTGAGTAATTTTAGTTGTAACAAAATTGGAAGTGCAGTGGTGCATGAGTTGTGCAAGTTGTAAATCAGTTTAACTCAATTAAGTGAGTTAAAGTCAATTGTGCTAGTTGTAACTGCAGATATACTAGTGAGAGATCAAGTGAATTAAATATTAATTAATTCACATGTAGTGATCTCACATGCAACTGATGTTTTTACTATTACTAAGTGCATGCATGTCAATCCACAGAAGACCTAGTTGAGATCTAGGTGAAAGGGTCTAGGTGAAAGGGAAGTGTGACTATCAGTTGTGACATTAGCTAACTACCAAGTGTACTTATAACACCACATGATTCCCATGATACTTAGCGCAGTTGAGGAAGACTGAAATTCTTTGTGATTAAAAATTCATCAGGAACTGCGTGAACAAGGTGACTATCAGTTGTGACATTAGCTAACTACCAAGTGTACTTATAACACCACATGATTCCCATGATACTTAGCGCAGTTGAGGAAGACTGAAATTCTTTGTGATTAAGGATTCATCAGGAACTGCGTGAACAAGGCAGTAAATTGGCCAATGAACTTGCCAATTTTTGTATGACAATGTGAGACAATTAGTTGATGTAATGAGGGCTCTTTTGAGAAGATTTTTGTATGTAATTTTTTCATGATTCCTTGTGGAATATACAATATATGATACAGGGGTTTTGAGTAGTAAGCTTTCTCCAGAATATCTGGTGTTGTGTTGTGGTTTTGATCTATTCTTCTTTGCTTCATGTGATAGTCAATTGTGTTGTTTTTAATTCAACAAAATATTTGTAAAAGCTATCCAGTATTTAACCTTAGTACATTGTTATATTGGGTGAATCTAAGATATACATGCATGTTGTATTATATATATGTGTGTGTGTGTGTGTGAAAATTTGTTTATCACAATAGTTATATAGCAAGAGCTATATAAATTTATGCTAATAAAAGTTAAAATTAAAAAATCTATTTGATTTCACTATAGAACATTAAGTAAACCAAATCATTACATAATAAGACAAAATGCATAAAAAATAAAATAAAATTATTAAAAAATAAATAAAAACATTCTAATATTAACTTTATAGAACATAATTTTATTTTTACTAAACTAAAAAATAATTGATGGTTAAACTCAGTTTTAATTGTGTTATCTCTACATGTGATAGAGAAGATAATATATTTCACACACTATAAAATTACATGTATACCATATATAATAATGTCATAAAATTATTAATATGATGATTATGTGTATACTTTATATACTAATGTCATGATAATGTTAATGATAAATTTCTAACCCTACTCTCCATAAATATAAATAGTTCTACCTAGTTTCCTTATCACATCAAAATTCCAAACATAAACTCTTAATACATATAGATTGCAGTTTGAAATGAGTCATACACTGGTCACCAACACATTGAAATGACCCTTGATCTTACCCACATTTGTATTCACTCTAATTTGAACGTATTCACTTTTTTGAATTAGGAGCTTCATCTTAGTTTATTAGGTTCACTTTAATTTCAAACTATGGAATTATTGTGTTTTGGGGTGTGGTTTGTTGTTGAGTGCATATATAGGATTTAACGGAAAGCCATGCTTTCCATTTATGTGACATTGTGACTTGAATATGGATATGTTAAGCTATTAGAATTTCACAATAATTTTTGAAAGCATTATTAGTCTTTGTAGTAGGCATGAGATTATAGTAATTGAAATTGAGTGGGAAACATTAGTTCTGCTCGCAATAAAGCAATAGTTTTTATCTTTGACGTGGATTGAGCATAATTTTTAAAGGCTCTATAACTATATATTATGATGGATATTTTTTCAGAAAGAAAAAAAAGCTGATTTATATTATGAATATAAACAGTACATAGTCCAATAATCTCGGCTGTGAGTGACTCTCAGCGAGAAGACCGCCATCAAATGCCCAGATGAAATCTGTTCTTTTAGCAAGTTGGAGCAAATATGGATTAGTTGGGCATCCACATAACCGGGTCAGATCATACCCGTGCTTATAAAATCATCAAAAAATATCAAAAAGAGTAGTACAGGAAGGATAGAATTCATCCGATTACACCTCCAGAGGCAAGTAATGATATTAGATACGGAGCCATCTCAAGAACCACCATAACAATTGTACTAATAAATAAAGTTGGTAACTTGAGGAGGCAAATTATGATGACAAAAAATCGGATATAGCAAGCCTGATTTGAAATGATTGAGCCGCAGACCGAATGTTTCGACTGCGTTTGGAAATTTAGTGATCTCAGGATTGCCAGATAGGTGAAAATCCCGCTCGCTTGATAATATAGTGTACACGCTCACTTGAAAGTGACCATGCTCGCTTGATTTTTAGACATGCTCGCTTGTTTGCATATATCACGCTCGCTTGTAAAGTCACTCACGCTCGCTTGTTGTGAATGGAAAGGTGCTCTATATAGGTGTAAACCATGCTCATCTAAATGAGCCAGTGCAATAGGATCTGATAGCAGAAGAAGTAATGGAGAACATCATATCCCTGTAAACCAAATCAAAATGTAGTAAACCAGACGAAAGGATTGAAATACAAAAATGGATCCCTTAGCTGAAAATCTGGATTGAAGGAAGAGGAATAGAATACTCCGCAGTCTGTCTTCCATCAAAGAAATGAGTGACTTTCATAGATCCGAATTCAGCTAATAGCCCCTTTTTGGATAGCCGATCTGCCCGAGTATTGTTTTCACGAAAAATGTGACAAATGGGTGGACAGTCCAATCTATGCCATAATCTCCGAGTCCTATCAATCCAGCCTAAGAGGAGTTGATTGTGCATGTGAAAAATACTATTAATCCACCCAATGACCAACTGAGAATCCCCATAAATGCTAACCACCTGGATTTGTAGATCAAGAGCAATAAGAAGGCCCCCCCAAAGCGCCATAATTTCAGCCTTATTGTTAGTACCTGGCCCTCCATTCCAATAAATGTGTATACGTTCTCGATCAGAAACTTTGATCCAGGCACCACAACCAATAATGCCCTCAGCTGAAGCACCGTCAAAATATAAGGCAGGTATTGCAATTTCATGTGGTCTAATACGATGAGAGGCATCGGAAATATTATTCAATATAGGAGGGCTGTCATCCATCCAGGATTTAATAGCCAAGAATACCCGCTGCATCTGAAAATATTTTTGTTCAAAAATCATATGATTCCTTGCAATCCAGACTTCCCATATAAAGTAAAAGGGTAAAGATCTATATTTGCTGTTCAGCTTGTCCCAGTCATTTGCAGCGGTCATGAAATCCATCGGGTACCAAGATGGATTCAAAATGAAAGTACTAAACAGTTTCCATAGTCTAGTAACAGTGGGGCATTGGAAGAAGAGGTGAGTTATTGATTCCTCCACTGAAAAACATAAAACACAGCGACTGGGCCCATGGAAACCTCTCTTTACGAGATTATCCCATGTGAGTGCTTTCCCCTGCCACACCAGCCATCTAAATAGAACTATTTTCGTGGGGATTTTCCTTTTCCAGAATGGAAGGAAAATATTTGGTGTTTGCGCTTGTTGAGGGGAATGAATGATATCATTGTAAACCTCCTTGACTATTACGATATTGTTTCTGAGAGGGCCATTCCATATTAATTGGTCTCCGCCCGGAGCATAACATAGGCTAGCACAATGCAGAGTGTCCCGGAGCATATCCCACTCATCAGCTTCGAGTCCATTTATACCAAGTTTCTCGGAAGATTTGAAGATAGGCGCGTCATATGACCAAAAATATATGACCTGTGAGTAATAGAGGATGCCTTGAATAGACAGCGCATGTATGAGGCGATGGGTTGGAGCCGATAGTGGAGGCAGTGGGAGAAAGTTTGACGCACCTATAGGAATTCTGCTCCCATCATGAAAGTGCCAGCATAATCGAGGAATAATGAGAGACACTATCATTTTGAAACTACGCCATATGCAAGATATGATGCGAGGGAATGTAAAATCATTACAACTAATCATATGAAGAGCGTCACCATTGAAATATTTAGCTCTAATGATTTTATTCCATAAGCCTATACTTTTGATTGCCCGCCAAAAAGACTTGATGAGTAAGGCGCTGTTTAATTTGCGAGTGCAGAGGATACCCCATCCATCCATATCCTTCGGCTTGCAGATCGCAGATAAGCTGCAGAGAGGAAATTTTCTGCTCATATTAGCCCCGCCCCAGATGAAATTCGTAATAATACTATTGATTTTTGAAATGACACCAGCAGGGATATAAATGAGGTGAGCCCAAAATACTATCATCTGTGATAGTACAGATTGAATAAGTATGAGACGCCCACCCATAGATAACCATCGATGGGTCCAGCTCTGAATCCTATCTCGGAATCTGTCGATTATCCAATCCCAGTCACATTTTTTATAACCACAGGGCTTGATATAGAAACCCAGGTATTTAAAACCTTTTGAAATGTGACGGGTACCAATGCCCATGAAATAAACAATAAAGTTTACTTCTAATATATTGCCAAATTCAAAGATAAGGAAAGATTTGTCTCCATTAATACCCATACCTGTGGCTGCTTTGAATCGCATAAGGATGAACTTGATATAGAACCAATGGTTTCTGTTCAAGTATCCAAATAGCAAGAGATCATCCACAAAAATAGAGTGAGAAGTAGATACTGTGCTTCAGAATGCGAATCCTTTAATGTAGCCCTTCTGTTCAGATGCATGCATTATCTTGCTAAACCTGTCCATAGCCAGGATGAATTTAAGAGGGGATAGCGTGCATCCTTGGCGCAAACCCCTACCCGCCTTAAAGAAACGAGATGGGAACCCATTGATGGTCACTGCATATCTGACATTTGAAACACAGGACATTATCCATCGAATGATTCTAATGGGTAAACCGATCTTGAGCAATAGGACCCGGATAAAAGACCAATCAAGTGAGTCATATGCTTTGTGCAAATCAACTTTCATGATAAGCGCTTCCTGCTTTTCCGAGTGCATTGAATGACAAACCTCCTGAGCGATGGCAATCGCGTTGTGAATAGACCTGCCATTAAGAAAACCATATTGCTCCACAGAAATGTTAGCAGATAAAATGGCTTTGAGACGATTGGCAATAATCTTGGATGTAACTTTGTAGATTAGATTACAAAGGGCAATAGGTCTAAAATCAGAAAATACCAGCGGATCCGAGACTTTTGGAATGAGGGCAATAAATGAAGAATTTAGATTTGCAGGCATCATACGCCTTTTACGAAAGAGTTCCATCATATCAGTGATTTCGGACCCCATAAGATAAAAAAAGTAGACAAAAAACTCCACAGGCCACCCATCAGGCCCAGGGCATTTGTCATGCGGAAAAGACTTAAAGACCGAAAGGACTTCATTCCCAGTGATACACTGATCCAATACAGCTATGGCAGCATCATCAAAAAATCTGGGCATGTGATCGAGAACCCAGGATTGGTTCTCAGCATCAATAGACAGATCATTCATATAGAATTTAGAAAAGTGATCCACAGCTTCGTCATGAATCTCTGCAGTGGAATGAGCAAAGCTGTTGTCCCCTTTCCTATTGCACCATATAGCATTCTTATTCCGTCGAGCATTGGCTGATTTGTGGAAAAAGTGGGTGTTAAGATCACCCTCTTGAAGCCATGATATTCTGCTCTTCAAACGCCATGTGATCTCCTCAATCCTCAATATTTCCTTTTTACGGGCCCCCAGTTCCTTCATAAGATCAAGAGCCGATTCATAAGAGGGAATGGAAGAAAAGGATGCAAATAAATCCGCCATTCTAGAAGTAATGTTTGATTGTTAATTTTTTACCATGAAACTAATGCTAGCTTTAGTTTAATTACACTAAATGTTTGCATGAAATACCTGTTCTTTTGAATGTTATATGTGGCCTAAACCATCGCAACAAGTGCCAGAGAAGAGAACGGCGGGAGGTCCATGGTAGTTTGTCATTGTGTTTATTTGACCCACTCGGCGATGAGAATATAAATTATTGGCTGGATCATATATTGTGAAACATTTTCATGTTCTAGTTTTTTTATGGGGAGGTTGAGGTTAAACGCTATAATTTTTTCTGACCTATTTTTTTGTTTTATGAATAAAAATAGTAAAAATTTATTAAATTAAAAAAAATAAAAAACAAATATTTATATAATCATTTTTTTTTTATCTATCATATATTTATTTTAGTTATATTACATTAAAATAAAGTTAAATTCCATCTCTCATTGTGTATTATGATATAAAATGGATTACAAAATTGTATTTTAATTAAAAATTATATTTTAAACTTATGTATAGTAGTTGACAAAGGAAAAATGCTCACTCATATAACTTTTCATCTTTTCATATATAATTATAATTATATAATTGTAATTGTATGAGGGATTTTCGCAGTGTATTATATTAGATGTTAAGTAAGTCATTCATCTATGACCATTTTCATGAGAGGTAGTTAATTTCTCATGATTTTTGAATAGTCCATTTAGCACTCATTTAGGTGATGTTCACATGGGTGAAGAAGTGAGATTGAAATTAGTGAAATGAATCACATAACATTAATCATCACTTTTAGAGCTTGCACCTAATAAGAACTTCCCAAAAAATCACCCATCCCAAAACTCCTTTGACTCATACACACTTAATTGTATATGTAATTAAGTCAAAAACCTACTTTTCATTCTTTAAAACCCTTACAAAGATTTCTCAATAAAAAAATAAGAAAGAATCGAGTATTGCCATTTTACTCGGAGAAAGCAGAAAGGACAGACCAACACCTAGTTTTCATTCTTTAAAAACGCAGAAAAATTTACCGAAAAAGATGACGTTGTCGGCTGAACGTCAAATTTGCCTAGCCGTTTCTTTTTGCCTCTGCCATTTTTTTTTTTGAGAAAACGTAAGAGTGTGAATGCTTCATGTTTTACCGTGGAAATGGATTAACACTATTCAAAATCTTAAAGCTCGATGGTTATAAGTGGGATTTCCAATAATTTCTATTCGTAAAAATTTTCATTATTCTATATGACAATTTAAAATACCATTCAAAAAAAATTTCAATAGCCCATAGCTAAGTTTTTTTTGAAGTTATTTAAAAAAAGTATTGCGAAAATTTAATGTAGGAAAATCTAAAGCACTATGAAGTAAGAAATTATTTCAATAGCTTTATGCCTTATGTTTTTAATCAAACAAGTGATTATATAGAGATTAAAAAAGCATCTTTATGTAGATCGCTGATTCTCTAAATATTTAACAATCAGACCGATCATAAGCGTGGTCAAATATTTACAGATCATGGACATGGCCAATTATTTGATCGCACCCATGTGCATCTGATTTACAAAATATTCAGAAAATTAGCAAATAGACTAGGATATTAAAGTACCAAGGTTAGGCGAGAAGTCGGAACAGCTACGAGTTCATCTGCCCTGGCCACTGTGATTCCACTAAACTTTTCAGACATATCCAATTCCTCCCCAATCATCTCATCAGGAAGACTCCAGTAGAAGCAGTGCAGTAGCTGCGCCACTGCAAACTCTACAAGCAACATTCCTAGCAGCTCTCCCGGGCATCGTCTCCTCCCTCCTCCGAATGGCATCCACTCAAACTTCTTAATTTTTTCATCGAGGAAGTCACCTTCCATGAATCTCTCCGGCATGAACCGCTCCGAATCGACCCATGATTTTGGGTTCCTTCCTATCGCCCAAACGTTCAGGAAAACGCGAGTGTTTCTGGGGATTTCATAGCCTAACACATTGCAGGCTTGTACAGAATAGTGGGGAATGGAAAGCGGCGCTGGTGGATGGAGTCTAAGCGTTTCTCTCACCACAGCTTGTAAATAAGGGAGACAAGGAAGATCGGATTCACGCACCGTGCGCTCCAATCCAACAACACGCTGCAGCTCGTCCTGAAGCTTCTTCAGCACTGGTGGGTTCCTCAACAATTCGGCCATTGCCCACTCTATGGTGGTAAATGACGTGTCCGTGCCAGCCGCCAACATATCCTGTCATCAAAATCGACATCAATACAACATCTTATCATCATCTTTGGAATATGACGTTCTGGATTTTCAGATCATCCAGAAAATTATACTATGGAAATCCATTTATATGACTAGACATTTTGATTGTAATAATTTATTTGAAAGCAAAAATAGAAATGATGATCCATTTTTTACATACATAGAAGACCGCCTTTATATTGTCTCGTGTAATTTGGAGCTCCATATCTTTATCGGCAGAGGCTGCAAGCAAAACATCTACCAGATCTCGCGTGACATTGGGGTCATTCTGGGCAACGTGTTCTTCTATTACTTTCTCTAGGAACTCATCTTCTATGTGGTGTATTTCCTTGATGCGTCGGTTGAGACCTTGCAGATCCATCCAGGCCAAGTATGGTATGTAATCTCCGATATTAAATTCACCAAGCAGAAACAACGTTTCCTTGATCATTGCTTCGACTCCTTTATTGCCAATGAAGTCGCGGTCAGAATACTTTCTACCGAAAGTCATCCTGCAGATTATATCGTAGGTAAGGGTCGACACAGTTTGGCCAATGTTTACTGGATGGTCTGAATCTGAATTATTAATAACAGAGAAAATCATAGCAGAGACTTCCTCTTCTCTTATAAAGTGGAAGTAATCCAATCGTTTGGAGCTCAGCATTTGTAAAACACAGATTTTACGCATTTGCCTCCAGTAAGGCCCATACGGAGCAGCGCCCACATCCGAACAATTATACAACAAGCAATTACTTGAAATTTGATGGAAATTTCTGATAATTTCAAACAAAACAGAGGAAGAAAAGTTCCTCAACTCAACACAAAGAAATGAGAAATTTGGACAAAGAGGATATGGAGAAAAGCTCTGTTTTTATTAACCATAAAAATGACAATAAAAATTACAAACTTCTTCAGAAATACAATTCTGGAATACTCAAAAACTCCATACTTTGTTTTTACAAATTCTGTAAAAAAATTAAAAAACAGACAGTTGCTGAAACACGTGTTTCAGCAACAGTCAGACAGTTGCTGAAACACGGACGCAGTTGCTGAAACAGCCTGTAGAATGCATGCTGCTCCCAAACCACAGCGACTCTGTTTTCTTGCTGTTTCTTCTGCTCTGTCTATTTCTCTGCCTTCTGCAATTTCTCAAAATGTTTTCTAACATTCTTCTAACCTTAAAATGAACTGTTGTTCATCATATTTATAAGCAAAAACATATTTGACTTATAATATTTAAAAATACAAAATATCTTCTGATCTTTATCTGCGTATTGAATGCTGCAAGCGGTGATGCCTTTTGGAATAAAACAAGTCGGCTGCCTGCAGGGACATAACTCTGCAAATTAAATGCACAGTGGAGTGCAATAAATCAACCACGACTTTCAGGAATCTGATATTTCTGAAATATCTACAGCGGATCTGATTTCCGTCTAGCTGTTTATGTTGCAGTTGGAATTAAATTCCAACACTCCCCCTTAATTTCAACTGCTGGGCTTTTCACCATACCCAGGCATTCTCTGAAATGATCAAAAATTTTCTTTGCCAATGGTTTTGTCAAGATGTCAGCTAGCTGATCCTCTGTTCTGCAGTGGTGCAAAACAATCTCACCATTGTTAACCAATTCACGTATGAAGTGAAATTTGGTGTCTATATGCTTTGTCCTTTTATGAAAAACAGAATTCTTTGACAATGCTATTGCTGAGCTATTGTCACAGTAAATGGTTGTGCCCTTTTCTTGTCCATGACACAAATCTCTGAGAACTCTTCTCAACCACACTGCTTGGCATGCTGCTGTTGTTGCTGCCACATACTCTGCCTCTGCTATTGACAAAGCCACAATTGGTTGCTTCTTGGAAGCCCATGAGATGGCTCCCGATCCCATATGAAACACATATCCCGATGTGCTTTTCCTATCATCAACACTTCCAGCCCAATCACTGTCAGTGTAACCTGTCAACATGAAACTTTTAGAAGAGGAGTATAAAATACCAAACCCCTTCGTTCCATTCACATACCTTAGAATCCTCTTGGCTGCCTGCCAATGAGTCTCTTTCGGTCTTTCCATGAATCTGGAGATTAAACTCACAGCGTGCATAATGTCCGGCCTAGTTGCAGTCAAGTACATGAGGCTGCCAACTATGCTCTTGTACAACTTTGGATCAAAATCCTTGCTGCTGTCTTCTTTAGTCAATTTCAACCCCATTACAGTTGGAGTCACAGCTGCCTTGCTGTTCTGCATGTTAAATCTCTTCAACACTGCTTCTACATATTTACCTTGGGAAATGAAAACACCATTTTCACTTTGGTCTACTTCAATTCCAAGAAAATATCTTAAGAAGCCCAAGTCAGTCATTTCAAATTCACTTTTCATGACTGCTTTAAAATCAACAATGAGAGAAGCATCATTTCCAGTAAAAATTAAATCATCTACATATAAAACAACAATAAGAATCTTACCGTCATTCTCCTTTATGTAGAGTGTGGGTTCACCATCACACTTCTCAAGCCCATTCTCAATTAGATAAGCATCTATTCTGCTGTACCATGCTCTTGGAGCTTGCTTCAGCCCATAAAGAGCCTTCTTCAGTTTACAGACTTTATGCTCTTGGCCTTCAACTTCATAGCCTGGAGGTTGTTCAACATAAACCTCTTCTTTTAACACTCCATTCAGGAATGCAGATTTAACATCCATCTGATAAATCTTCCATTTGTGCTGTGCCGCAATAGACAACACTGTTCTGACTGTTTCCATCCTTGCTACTGGTGCAAAGGTTTCATCATAGTCTTTGCCTTGTTGCTGCTTGTAGCCTTTCACAACAAGTCTTGCTTTATGCTTGTCGATCTTGCCTTCAGCATTGCTTTTGGTCTTATAGACCCACTTAACTCCAATGGCATCTTTGCCTTTAGGGAGGTCCACTAACTCCCATGTTTTACTCTTCTCAATTGCACCAATTTCTTCATTCATTGCTTCAATCCATTTATTTTCATTTACAGCATCTTCAAAATGAATTGGGTCATCAACATGACAATATAAAGCGAATAATGAATTCAGATCAGTATTATTACTTACCTCTCCTTGTTCATAAATCTCATTCAGATTTCTGAATCTTGGTCTTCTTGGTGTGCTTGGAGTTCCATCCGAACTTGAGGGTATTTCTGATCCCTGTGGTGTGCTTGGAGAAGCACTTCCTTGATTTCTCAAGGCTGTTCGAATTCCAGCTTGTGGTGTGGTTTTTTGTACTTGCTGCGGTGGAGGAGGAACCACCAAAGAAGGGTTATTTGCTGCTGTCCCTTCCTCTTCTTCTTCGTGAGACACAATTGTCTTCACATTCACTGTCTTCTCTAAGCTTCCATCCCAAGCTTCATCTTCAATGAACTGCACATCTCTGCTTACTATCAACTTCTTGGTCAATGGATTATAGAGTTTGTATGCTTTTGACTCATCACAATAGCCAATAAAAACACACTTCTCCCCCTTACTGTCAAGCTTCTTCCTTAGTTGATCCGGTACATGTGCATATGCTACACAGCCGAATACTCTCATGTGAGTGACAGTTTTCTTTTGACCACTCCATGCTTCTTCTGGTATTTTGTTCATGACAGCTTTGGTTGGGCATCTATTCAAGATGTAAACTGCGCAAGTGACAGCTTCTGCCCAATACTCATGCGGCAAGTGTTTTGCCTTCAGCATGCTCCTGACCATGTCCAGAATGGTCCTATTCTTCCTTTCTGCAACACCGTTTTGCTGAGGTGTATACCTCACGGTGAACTTCTTTTGTATGCCATTCTCTCTGCAAAAACGCAGAAAGTCTTTGGAGATGTAATCTCCACCTCTATCTGTTCTGAGCACTTTGATATAATGCCCACACTGTTTCTCAACAAGAGTTTTGAAGTGGCGGAATTTCTCAAACACTTCACTCTTCTGTTTCAGCATATACACCCATGTCTTTCTGGTGTAATCATCAATTAAAGTTAAAACATATTTATTTCCGGCAAATGATGGTATTTGCATCGGTCCACACACATCAGAGTGAACAATTTCCAATGGTGCTTTTGCCCTTATACTCTTTCCTGCTGGAAAGCTTTCTTTGTGTTGCTTGCCCAAGATGCAGCCTTCACAAAGACTGTCCGGTTTCTCGATCAATGGCAATCCCTTTACCATTCCCTTTCTGTGCAACAGATTCAAGCCTCCGAAATTGAGATGTCCAAATCTCAAGTGCCACAACCAATTTTCATCTTTCACATGTTCCTGAAAGAATTCTTGAGTTACAGCTGCAATAGTTCTTCCTTCCTTCAAATCTGCCCTGAGTTTGAGAGGAAACATCCTATTGCTGGTCATCTGCACCTGTGCAATGATCTTCTTACTTGGAGGTATGTCTCTGATTGTACACATATCATCTTTGAAGAACACATTGTAACCTTTGTCAATGAGATGTCCAATGCTCAAAAGATTACATTTCAGACCAGGTACATAGTATACCTCTGGCACAATCATCTGTTCTCCATTTCTTGCTCGGATACTGACTCTGCCCTTACCCTTGACAGATATCTTGCTATCAGTTCCTGTAGTTACCTCAGATTTCACATTTTCATCCAGATTGGCAAACATTGCAATATTTCCAGTCATGTGATTACTACAACCTGAGTCTAAGAACCAAAAATCTTCTTGTTTGTCTTGTGCAATGTTACATGCTAACAGCACAATCTTTGGATTCTTATCTTCTTCATTTGCAAAATTAGCATTATGCCTACTATTCATGTCATTTTTCTTTTTCCTACATTCATTGGCATAGTGCCCATATTTCTTACAATAATGACATTGGACTTGGGATTTGTCATACCTTTGTCCATGAGCTTGCTGTTTGCTTGAACCTTCATCTTGGTTCTGATTGCAGCTCCTTTCGCTTGTGCTTGCAGGATTATTTCTGCCTTTGTTTTGGCTTCTTCCACGACCTCTATTATTTGCTCTGCCTCGACCTTTTCCTTGGCCGAAAGACATCTGAGTCTTGAATGCTTGCTCAAAAGAGGAATCTGTTCCTCTACTCAGTCTATGTTCATGAGACATAAGAGAAGCACTGAGTTCATCTACTGTGAACTGTGAGAGATCCTTTGTTTCTTCTATTGCTACCACAACAGCTTCAAACCTTGAGGGTAAACTTCTCAAGATCTTCTCAACAATCCTTATTTCTTCAAGAATTTCACCATGAGATCTAATCTGGGTTATCAACCCAATAACCTGAGTGAAGAAAGAATCTATTGTATCAGATTCCTTCATGCTGAGTGTTTCAAAGTCTCTCCTCAACATCTGCAACTTTGCAGTCTTCACCTTCTCCATGCCTTGATAGGCAGTTTTGAGAATATCCCATGCTTCCTTGGATTTTGTTGCTGCTGCAATCCGTGGGAAAACACTCTCATGCACTGATTGAAAGAGAAAAAAGAGGGCTTTGGAATCCTTCTTCCTGTCATCCTTCAACTGATCTCTTTGTGCTACTGTCAAAGCAGCCAGCGCTGCTGCATCTGCAGGTTCAACATAACCAGTGTCAACCAGCTCCCATATTCCTTGAGAAGCAAACAATGCTTTCATTGTTATGGACCAATAACTGTGATTTTTCCCATTAAACTGTGGCAGTTGGGAATTTGTCAAACCAGTTCCAGCATCTGCCATCTTACAGCTCCTGCAGTGAAAAACAAACTCTGTTTTTTGACTCACTGAGTGCCTAGACCAGCTCCGATACCATGATGGAAATTTCTGATAATTTCGAACAAAACAGAGGAAGCAAAGTTCCTCAACTCAAACACAAAGAAATGAGAAATTTGGACAAAGAGGATATGGAGAAAAGCTCTGTTTTTATTAACCATAAAAATGACAATAAAAATTACAAACTTCTTCAGAACTACAGTCCTGGAATACTCAAAAACTCCATACTCTGTTTTTACAAACTCTGTTTTTTAACACAGATTTCAGTTGCTGAAACACGTGTTTCAGCAACAGTCAGACAGTTGCTGAAACACGGACGCAGTTGCTGAAACAGCCTGTAGAATGCATGCTGCTCCCAAACCACAGCGACTCTGTTTTCTTGCTGTTTCTTCTGCTCTGTCTATTTCTCTGCCTTCTGCAATTTCTCAAAATGTTTTCTAACATTCTTCTAACCTTAAAAAGAACTGTTGTTCATCATATTTATAAGCAAAAACATATTTGACTTATAATATTAAAATAATGCAAATATCTTCTAATGCATATCTGCGTATTGAATGCACAGGAGGCGGTGATGCCCTTTTGGAACAAAACAAGTCGGCTGTAGCAGGAGTAATAACTCTGCAAATTTAATGCACAGTGGAGTGCAATAAATAAACCATGACTTTCAGGCATCCGATATTTTTGAAATATCTACAGCGGATCTGATTTCTGTCCAGCTGTTTATGTTGCAGTTGGAATTAAATTCCAACAAAATTGATGGAGGTCTGCTGGCAAAAAGCAGATCATGAGTCTTGAGAAACTCCGTGGCCATCTCAGGAGAAGAGATGACTAAGCTGAGATTGGAGCCGAAGTAGAAAGACATGAGAGGCCCGAATTTGAGAGAAAGAGCTGCCAGTGCTTGGTGCGGAACCCCTCCCAGTATGTGCAGCATATTTCCGATGATGGGCAACGGGAAAGGCCCAGGGGGCAGCTTCCTGTTTCTTACCCTGACAAATAACCTCCATGACACCACCAAAGCAAGCAGCGCAGCAGCGAGTTTCATACAAAACTCAACGTAGTCCGGAAATGGCATCGTATATCCCAACTCTTTCTCCATTCTTTCTTACCCACAATACAACGATATCAACAGCTCCACCCTTTGCTCTGGTCTCGCAAATCATCCACAAACACATACACATATAAGGGGGCCGGTGACTTACATGGCAAATCATCCTGCTGTCTATTACTTTGCCAGGTGTCTATTGGTGTCTATTACTGTGGTACGTGCCTATTAAGTAGTGTGGATAGTTATGATTGGCGGCAACCAGGAGTCACAAACTTGTTATTTAAGAAAATTCATTCTGGAATAATTAGTTGGTGATTGGTAAGAGTTCGACTTTCACTCCTATCAAATATTGAACCATTAATATTAATACTTAATTAACTAAATGTTAAATAGTAAAACATCACAACTAAATGTTAAATAGTAAAACATCACATTCATCCATACTTAAAGTATATTACTCAACCTTGCCTAATATGTTTGTGTGAAAAAATAAAAAGAAATTGCCCATCGAGGGAAGTGGTAATATAGAAAGAATTCGGGTAATTAGTCATTAAAATTCTTGTGGTGAGTGATAGAAACTAACCTTTAAATCCTTGTATAACGTCCCTCTGTTCACACATATATTGTACGTTGTCGAGTAAGGGAAGAGAACTGTAACGACCACCTGGTTGAGAGTAATTTTGCTTGAAGGGTGTGTGGCGAGATTGGAAGGTCGGACCTCGTGTTAATTTGATGGCATTTGGAGCGGCAACCAACCCTGTCTCCTGACCAGATATATATAGTTTAGCCTTGGGTCTTTTAAAGGAGTTCAAGAAACCACGAAGGAAACGAGGACTGCATTTTGATTGGGAATATTGCTAAGAATAGAAAGAGGCCTCGAAACCCCAAAACAAAAAGCTATCTCGCTGTGAGGTTTGAGTTGTTGTGTGGAAATGAAATTCAGCGCACTGCCTTGGCATTAATTTTAAAGCCTCACAAATAATCCTCTTCAGAGCAGAGTAGGAAATTTAACGTTTTAGAAGCCAGCCCATGCCAAATTTGAAAAGATAATGTCCGGAACATAATATTCAGTATTAGATTTGAAATTCTTGCACTGCACGTTATACCTACATTCAGGAGAGAAAATTCATGAACGTTTCATGGTTGTCTTTTACAAAAGGGGAGCCCGTGCCAGACATAAAAAGCTTAAAAAATGCATATACCCATAAAAGTTAACCGAGCACTAAATCAAGCTCAACCGAACATAATGACACCTAGTACTCCTCTTTCATAAATAATAAAAAAATGTGGACAGAGGGACATGCGAATGAGTTTCCAGTTTCCACAGAGCACGCATGCTCAGATGACATCAGAAATTATTAAGACTGATTGTGACATTGACTAAATTCGGAAGAAAGTGAATTGAGCCTGACTCTAAATTCAAAAGGGTGCAATACTAAATTAGTAATTTTATCATTTTGAAGAAATAGGAGCTTTTCTCGGAGGCAAAGGCCAATAAACGATTCGACAATACTAAATTCTACTTTCTTTTTATCATTTTGAACTGAGCGGAACCTCGATGAAATGAATGCGGGTACGCTGAGCAGTTGATAACCATAAGTAAATAATTAATATAGAAAATGCTGTATTCCGATTAAATATCACAGAAACCCTAGCTTGAATTTGGGCATTATAGTCATTGGGCTAAACTAGTGAAAGGAAGTATGGGAATTTGCGGTTGAAACAGAAATGTAAAGAGTGCCTTGCATGTGTTATGGCAGGAATCACTATCAGCGAAACGAAGAATATGCCGAGGAATGTCATAAGCTAGACTGCGGCACCCCTACGTCCACGTTCACGCTTCTTCTGCTTCCTCCCACAGAGGCTTCCTTTTGTTATGGGTTCTGGAGTCTATTAGTCTAACGTAATATAATTTCAAAGTTAAAAGTAAATTAATGTCTTGTTTTCAAATATCCATCAGAATCACGATAGAAGTCTATTATTTCGATCTTTACAATCCCTGCATGGGCCTCTCAGTTATATGTAATAGACCGGAGTAATTCTTAATCAAACATAGACATTTTTAAATTATACTCCAAAACTTAAATTAGTAATGTGGGAAGTTATGATTGGCCACTAATAAAAGTCAATGCCACTACTAAATGTCAACACTGTTATTTAAGAAAAACCACATGATCATGGAATGACTTATTGGCGTGGTAAGCTTTCACTCCTATAAAATACCTAAGAATGTTGAACCATTAAGTTTAATTCTTAAAATCAAGCATAAACAATTTCAAACAATACTCCAAAAGTAAATTAGTAGTATAGAAGAATATGATTGGCCACTATGAAGAGTTAGTATTTTCTAAGTAAAACCATGTTATCATGGAATGATTGATCCACATGTTGGTTGTTTGTTGGTTGTTGTAAATGGTATACTTTCACTCCTATAAAATACTTAAGAATCTCGAACCATTAAAATTAATTCTGATCAAACACAAGCAATGTTTAATTATATTCCAAAATTGTCTAGGAAAAAAATATAAATACCAAATTAAATGAAATTATTGGCCGCTTTTAATTATGATGAAGTTTAAGATTAATATTAATCAACAAAATAATCTAAAATGGTGACAATTGTAATTATTTTATTCATTTCAAAACAATGAGATTGTTTCCAAGTGGTTCAAGAAAAGTAGATAGAAATCCCATGGAGAAAAAGGTAACCACACAACTTCTACTTCCTCTAACCCTTTCAATGCTCTCCATAATCAAAACGATGAGGAGCAAGGTCCTAATCAACTAGTTTCAAATGAGAGTAAGGAGAATGAGTTGGACAATGATGGATCTGAGGAAGGCAAGATTAATGAAGAAAATAATTCCAAAGTTGATGAAGCACAAAAATATCCCCTCACACCAGTCGCTTTGGGACTGGATCCTCCAAGAAACCCTCCCACAAGGGTAGTTGAGGAGATATCAATGGTTGTCACTCATCATATGGCCCAAATCCTTTCATGGCCCAATGATGGAAGTGGTCAAGAAGCCGAGAGATCCAAGAAAAAAGGTCGATCGAAACAAAAGACAGTAAGGGAAAAAGAAGCAGATCTTAATAATAATTTGGGAAACCAAACAGTTATTTTAGAAATCCTCAAGGGGAACGACATGAAAAATCACGAAGGAAATTACGATGGGATCAATCCAAACCCTCCTAACAAATTAAGATAATATCTTGGAACATTAGGGGAATAGGGAACCCTGTAAAAGCCCTAGTTGTGAGAGATATAATAAAACAAGATACGTTGTGGATTGTATATCTGCAAGAAACAATGATGGATGAACTAAATGTATTTAAGGAATCAGAAGTATTCTAGAAGGATAGTTCGGGGACAATCTAAGCATCGAGAGCGGCTTCAAGAAGGATGTGTATATTTTCGCTGAGCAAGTAATTTTTTCTCATTGAGGAAATCAAGATGAAGTACTGGATCATGGTTTTATCAGAGGTTAGAGAAACGAGAGAGTGTATTCCTTTCATAAACTTATATTCTCATGTCCTGTATTGTGAAAAAATAGAATTCTAGGACTAAGTGGAAGCTCTCAAAAATTGGAATCTACATTTGAATAACATGATAGGAAGGGATTTCAATACTATTCTAAGTCTAGCATAAAAAAGAGGAGGAACAATAGTTCGAGACCCATTCAAAGAAAGTATGGAAGATCTAATGGCTAGATGGGATTTGGTGGAATTTTTTCCAAAGGTAGGAAAATATACTTGGTCGAATATAAGAATAGGGGATCAATATATAGAAACTCATTTGGATCGCCTCGTGATTCATAGTAACTAGATCCTTAAACGACTAGACTACTCTTTGCAATATAAGCCCAAGGAGAATCATATCATCATCCAATCTCGCTAAGACTAGAGAAGGTTGAAAATATCAGCACAATTCCCTTCATATTTAATGCAGAATGGGTACAAATTGAAGGAGTGGGAACATTGGTGGAGCATGCATGGAATATTCCCATTCAGGGTTCCCCAACCTTTGTTTGGGAAACAAGCTTCGAAATGTGAAGCAAGCTCTAAGGAAATGGTTAAAAGAGAGCTACCAATATCCTATCCAAAAACGACGAAACAAGGTTCAATAGCTAGAAGAACATTATAAAATGATGGAGGAAGCTCAAGTAGAGGAAAAGAATCCGCAACAAGAAAGTGATCTCACTCGTCAAATATTCTCCTTAAGTAGACAAGACGGAAATATTTTGGCATTTAAATTATTGAAGTTTATGGTTGCAAGTTTGGGACTCTAACACGTTGTTCTTCCACAAGCAACCCAAACAAAAGGAAGGCACAAAACCGAATCAAAGAAATAGTGCCTGAAGGTAGGACAAGGGTAATATCTTTTGAGAACATTAAGGAAGAGACTTACAATTTCTATAAAGCTCTTCTAAGTGCAGATAAAATTACTCTTGATTGAGCTTCCGATTTTCTTCAAGCGATCCCTTCTACCACCAATCAAAATATGATCGCTGAGATAAGGGGAAGAAGAAGTTAAATAGGCCATCTAGTTGTTAGAACCTAAGAAAGCTCCCAGAATTGATGGGTTTTCAATTAGATTTTATCAGACCTTTTGGTTAATGATTGAAAAGAATCTCCTTCAAATGCTAAATCATTCTAGAGTTAAAAAGAAACTAGGTGGTGGCACAAATTCTTCCTATTTAGCTCTTATTCCTTGGAATCAAATATTGTAAAATTCTCAATATTTCAGCCACTCTTGCTATGAAACTCATCATTTGATATATTGACAAAATTCATTTCCAATCGACTAAAGCCTTTCCTCCCTTCATTCAAATATGAGAATTAAGGTGGTTTCATGCAGAAAAGGAACATTATTGACAACATGATAGTCATTCAGGAAGCAATAAATTCAAGTAAGGAAGCTAGAGAAGTAGGAATGGTCATCAAATTGGATATGACTAACACGTTTGACTGGGTAAATCATTATTTTCTCTATATTGTTTTCGAAAAGTTGGGTTTTTGCAATGAATTCATTCAATGGCTCAAGGCATGCATTGGATATCCTTGGATCTCACCTCTAGTTAATGGTGGACCTACTCCCTTCTTTTTGGCCTCTAGAGGACTTCGTCAAGGTTTTCCTTTGTCGCCTATTCTCTACATAATTATTGCATAATCCCTCAGTATGAATATGTAAGTTGCTAGAATGGAGAGGGGGCTTCTAGGTATAAGTATTGTAAGGAATGTTCAAGAAATTAATCACTATCACTTTGAAGATGACACCATTATTCTAGGAGGAGCTTCAAGAACCAACACATCAATATTTAAAAAAGTGTTAGATTCCTACCTCAATCTATTTGGAGGAGTGATCAACTAATTGGAGAGCTAATTGATAGGATGGAGTTGTCCTCATTCCACTTTGCTGGAAATATCCTGAATCTTAGGCTTCTTAATCAAAAAGTATTGTAATTATTTTACTTATATCTTCATCCGAATTTCTTTTAAGTAGGTGTCAGGGGAGGTCTTGGATTTGTTTCTGCAAAAAAAAAAAAAAAATCAATATTTGGGATTAAGATGGTTGAATGCGGCAGGGAGAGTTATTCTCATAAAATCAGTTATTTCTTCCTTACCAGTGTACCCTCGATCAGGACCATTAGATCCAAAGAATGTAATTCATAGTATCAAAAGCTTAATCAGAAAATTCTTATGGAAAAGAGGCAAAAAAAATGAAAACAAATTCCATCTGGTGAATTGGAATACAATCAGATTGCCAAATAATTAGGGTGGTATAGCCATCAAAGACCCTAAATATATGAATCTAGCCCTCGGGGATAAATTGGTATAGAAACAATTATAAGGCACCAATGAATCATGGAAAAGGCCTTCACAAGGAAGTACTTTCACAAGAATCGATTGCTTAGGCCAAAAGGTGAGTCATGGGAAAGAAAAGGAACTAAAATATGGAAGTTATGCAAGTATGTGGCTCCTTTCTTGCTAGAGCATCATAGATGGCAATCAAGAAATGGTAAATTATTTCATTTATGGAAATATCGCACCCCTTCAGCTATCTTTGCGTCATCAAGTCAAAGGGTTGATGATCTTGCTAAATAGATGGAAGAGCAGGGTATAAACTGTCTGCTCAACTTAGTGTTCCTAAATTGAGGTCATAAATTGTCAAGCAGGGCTAGTAAACTGTTGAAGTGAAGTGCACTATATGTGCCTAGGTACTTGTTTCTCACTACGTTGTGTTTAGTGTTTTTCCAATGTTTTTGGTTTTGTGTTTTCTAAGAGGGAAAAGAAATAAGTTTTGGCAAAGAGAAGTTGTTGGTCACACTAAAACAGAGCAAAACCTATTCTAAATTATGTATGGCTCTTGAGAATCAGAAAATGCAATTTAACAAGAAAAATAACTCATAGCAAGAACTCAATAACTCACAACATGAACTCAATAACTCACAACATGAACTCAATCCCATTCATTCATTAGAAATATGTTGGAATAGCTTGAGAAAAAGGATAAGTTAGTGCCATGAGGTTCTTCTAAGTAATCAACCACCTACAAGATCATAGAGAAAATCTTATCCATGGCTAGAATTTTGTTGGAACATATTTGGAAAAGATAGTCTGCAACACAGTGAGGAACTCTACTCTAAATTAACCTATGACACTGAAATTAATCCATTCTGCAACTTAAATTGTCACTACTAAGCCTCATCCGGAAGTTAGAAGTCTTTTGGAGTAGTTTTGGGAAAAAGGCTATTTGTATAATTAGAAGAGATTGCAGAACAGTCAAGGCCTTGAACTGATATCACTAATTCCTGTCCATATGATGATGTATTGGAAGAGATTAATAACAAGAGTAGTTTGTAAATAATGAAGGCCTTGAAATCTAATGGAACAAAACTAGCATACAACTAACTAATAAAACTAACAATACAATGGATAAAGCTGAACTAAAATGCAATCATTCAAACTTGAAATACAGTGACCACAACTGTACTAGAATGACATTATCCTAACTTGAAATATAGTGAACAAAATCTGAGCTAGAGTGCCGTTAATCTAACTGGAAATACAGTGAACAGAAACTGAACTAGTGCACCATTAATCTCCGGAGTACTACAACTACACTTATAATGCAACTAATCACTGAAATGTTTCAGCTCTGTCTCATTTGGGGTTAGTGGTATTTTGGAATAATTCGTAGAATAGGACTGGCTGTAACATGTGATGTAAATGAGCATAAAAATATAAAGTTCAACAAAACGCAGTAAGCTCTGAAACACCACAGCTATGTCTCATCCAGAGTTAGTGATATTTTGGAAGAGATTAATAAGAACAATACTAGCTGTAACAACTGATGTAATTGAGCACAAAAACATAAAGTTCAAAGAAATGCAACTAACTCCTAAAATACTACAGTTATACCTCATTCAATATTAGTGATATTTTGGAATAATTCGTAAGAACAATACTAAACTGTAGCATCCAATGCAAGTGAATATAAAACACAAAGTTCAGAAAATTGCTTAAACTAGGAATGCAACAAGGCTAAAGTTACTTATCTAAGCAATGTGCATAAAGCTTCTCGGGCAGTAGAGGCCCTCTACCACCGGATCATCATACAAATATCCTCAAGATTTCCTCAGATCTTACAATAAAGTTGTGATTCTTTCATTAAAGGAAAAGTATTTCAAAAACAGAGTATTACAGTCTTATGAGATCTAGCAACAAAACATAAATCTAGGTAGCTGTTTCTCGGTCTCACGAGTCATTCTTATAAGAAAATTACATAACTGCCTTTGAGATAGAATAGGAATAAATGTCTTTCTCAACTAAAATAAAATTAGGACTCTGGTGGTGGTCTCGTACTATGATTAAGGACATCTGTATAGTCCTTGTCCTATTAGAAGTCTATCTCCTAGTTTTGGTTTCCCACGTGCATAACCACCTATAGAATTCTGTTCAAACTTCGTAGGGAGCAATGAATGATGTGGATGAAGTCTGGAATTCACCCATATGCGTTTTTATTTGAGGTGACACCTGGAACCTGTGAAAACATGAAGACAGCTGTGGAATCGACAACTAGCTACAGAATGGCTGCGTTCTGTAGCTAAGTCTAGTCAAAAATTACTACAACAACAAAACCATGAAAGTGTAGCAAGTTAGTCATTATATACATTCTTAAAGCAAATTTAATTAATCCCATTGATCATTTAAGCCTGTAATTGATAAGGAACAAAGGAAATGAAGTGAGATGTGGTGGAAGAAAATGACATCTTTGGGGCTCAACATACCCCCACTGCAAAGTTTTTGCATGTCCTCATGCAATCAACCCATATATTCTGAGACTTCTGCTAGGACATATAGGCTCCTTCTTTTTCTTTGCTTGATAGTTAATGGTCTCCTAGGCTTCTTTATGACCAACTTGAATCTCAAATTTATAAGTGCCCTGCTCAACTTTTTGTTTTTCTTCTTCAATTTCTCACTAGCCTTGTATAAATTTTCCATTTGCAGAGAGAGAGTTGTATTCATATCATTTTTTAGCTTAACCTGCTCCCTTAAAATGTCATTCTCATTTTTGATATGCCTATTGAGTACTTATAACTCATATTTGTCTCTTCTTAGTACATCAATTGCAGATTTTGGTGGGCTAGGAGTTCTGTCTCTACTTTCTGAGGATCTCTTCTCTAATGTCTCAATATAATTATAAATTTGTTGTTGAACTGGGTCTATCTCCGGAGTTTCTTCATCAATATTCTTTTCATATTGGTGCTCAGGTGATCTAGCAGTTGGTGTCTCTTCATCCTCAATGTTTATGATTCCCGTTTGTCTAATCCCTGTTTTCTTCAATATACCTCTAAGTTTGTGGCTTCGTCTTGGTTGAGATGGTCCTTCACCTCTCTCCTTGGCATACCTTCTTATCATCTTCTCTTTTTTAAGTTGTTTCCTAATGTCAGTCAATTTCTCAGAAATTATCTCTTCACTATCCTCTTGTATAGACTTACCAATTTTAGTTTCAACAGCTTCGGAAATTTTCCTTCTCCTGCTTCTTCTTGTAGGCTTGCCTTCAGATGGGAGTTCCTTGGGTTCTTCAAAGTGATTCCTTACTAGAAAATCATCCCAATTGTCTCCCACTTTTCTCAAATGATGTTCAATTATGATTTTAAGTAGGTTGTGATGGTACAAAGTGGTTTCCAGGAATTGAACCCTCTTTGTACATTAGAGGCCATTCTCTTCAGACTATGAAGTAGGAAAAACGGTAAATTAATTTCTTCATCTAAGAAATGCATCATTAACCAAATATGATAAACATAGAGGGTACCAAACCTTCCCTCACAAGTTATAAATTTTTGCAAAATGAGCAACATATTCTGCCATTTATTCTTCAGTGTTGAGCTAGGAATACCTTTCTTAACAATGGAAACATCCATACCTGGTGTTTTAAGCATTTGGCTCCATGCCTCATTATGAAATTCCCTATTTTTGAACCACTGTTCTCCTTGCCTGGGTAATTCTGTTGCTTCTGCAATGAAAGCCTCTGTAATAGTGAATTTAATATCTCCTATTTCGACCTTTGCTCCATTGAAGGACCGTGAAAATGTTTTAGTTACCTCCTTATGAAAACCATTAAATTTTTCCAAGAATTGTAACCACCCAGCTTGCTGTAGCATTTCTCCGATTTGTGGATAACCCTCCAAGTACTTGGTTCCAACTGGTTCGGATCTTACTATGAGACCCATAGCTTCTCTTTTCAACCTTCAATTTCCTGCCCTTCTATCCACTGTGGAAATGGCTTTCAAAGAGTTGTTTTTTCCCCCAAAGGTGCTGTTCTCTATTTATGCAGTAGGAATTAGCTGCGGAAGGATGATATGAAGAGATTATAGAATGAGTGAAATGTGGTGAGGGTGATTTACACGAGTTAATTAATTTGAGAACCATCATGGAAGAAAAGACCGCAGAAACATTTCGTGAGTAATTCAAAATCATCACTGAATACTTCGGCTGGTGACGTGATTGATTAGGTCACTTCAGTACTTAACCGTTAAGTTTTAAATGATGATTTGAAATGGCGAAGTGGAAGGGATTTTTTCCAAAGTTTTTATGATAGGTTTAATAGGAATGATCAACACGAATAATTAAAACAACTTTTTGAATCATACATGACCTAACTATACTATAACTTTCATATGCTGTCATCATAATAATTTTACAACTTTACCTTTGCCTTTCCTTTAATTTTTGTGGTTTTGATATGCTTTGTCCTCCTTTGGAAATCATTGATTCTTCAGTCTTCATAATTCCTTTGATTTTTCTTGTTGACATAGGTGTGTAGGGTCGATTTGCTGTTGAACAAGTGTTGCTGGATAATTGCCTTCAGGATGTCTGGCTGCAGAATGTCTGACTAGCTGCAGAATGTACCTGTAGGAACTTTGAAACATGAAATATAGTGTTGTATGAAATGGATCATGAAATATAGTGAAATGGATCAGGAGTGAGGTGAAATGTAATGGAATGAAATGAATCACAATTGTGAAGTGGAATGAAACATAAAAGTGGTCTGCAATTTATGATTTGTAACACTCAATCTACAGAAAGAGATCAAATTTAGAAATCTGAAATGGAAATGAAATGGACCATGGAATGGAGTGAACGAAGTATGGATGAATGGAATGACTGAAATATGAATGAATGGAGCGAATGAAATATGAATGAAGTGAGACATGATGGAGTGAAACTTATGATTTTGTAATGTCTGCTTGCAGAAAAACAAATTTGAAAAGCTAAAGTGCCAGAAAGATTCTGATTTTCACTTTATCTTTTCTGTATAAACATGCTAATCAGTGATTAATTTTCATGTTTATACTTTTTTTTTTTTTTAATGCTTTTGAATTCAGAAAATTCAGCTAAGTTGATGAAGAAGAAAAATTCTTCTTCATTAGCTTCACATCACTGTTTTCCTGGAATCTCTTGACAAATTCTTCTATTGAAAGTGGCTTATGATACAACTTCAATCTATGACCATTTACAAGAAAAGTGACATTTTCTTCATCTATTGTCCTGATTTTGATTTCTCCATTGTAAAAAATTCTTATAATTTCATATGGCCGAAGCCAATGTGTTTGGAATTTTCCTTGAAAATCCTTGAACTTTGAATCAAACAAGATAGCCCAGTCACCTTCTTTGAACTTCTTTTCCTTAATGTACTTATCATGCCATCTAGTCCTTTGCTGTTGGACTATATTTGTTTTCTGAACTGCATCTTGTCTGATCTCATCCAATTCATTAATCTGCTCCAATCTATGCTTTTGTGCCTATGTTAAATTAAGTCCTAGTTGAACCGCCATTTTAAAAGTTTGAATCTGAAACTCTATGGGAAACAAAACTTGTTTTCCATAAGCAAGTTCATAGGGAGTATGACCTGTTGTGCTTCTCCATGTAGTTCTATAGGCCCACAAAGCTTCAGGAAGCCTATCTACCCAATCTCTTCTATGTAAATGGACAGTCTTTGTTAGGATCCCTTCAATGACTTTATTGGTAGATTCCACTTGACCATTTGCTTGTGGATGATAAGGAGTAGATTTTCTGTGTCTAATTTTGTACCTCTCCATCATTTGTTACACTAGCTTTGATGTAAATTGAGCTCCTTGATCTGTAACAATTTCCATTGGGACACGAAAACAAGTAAAAATATCCTCGAAAATAAAATTAACTACAGATGCTTCAGTAGCAGAAAGTAATGGCTTGGCTTCTACCCATTTGGTAACATAATCAGTGCAAACTAATATATATTTCTTTTACTTTGATGGAGGACTAATAGGTCCTACAAAATCTAAAGCCCATTTTTCAAAAGGTTCAATATGTACCTGAGGCTGCAATGGCATCTCACCTGAAGGAGAAGGTTTCCCTACCATTTGGAAACTGTCACACCTTTTGACATACTCTTTAGCATATTTAAAAAAGGATGGCCAATAATATCCTAAATGAAGGATCTTATAAGCTGTTCTTTTATCAGCAAAGTGTCCGCTACAAGGTTCATCATGACATGCCTTGAGGATCTAAGGCATATCATCTTCCCGAACACATATCCTAATGATAAAATCTGGACCTGTTTTGTATAACTCATTAACAACCCATGAATATTTTTCACTGTCATAAATGATCTTTCTTTTGTCTCTTGCATTCATTATTGAAAGAAATTTCCCTGAAACTAAATAATTAGCAATGTCAGCAAACCAAGGAGTTTGAGTAGAAATTCCAAAAATATATTCATCAGGGAATTGATCTTCAACTGGGGTATTGTCTTTGATGTTTTGGAGTCTAGATAGGAAATCAGCTACTGTGTTTTGTTTTCTAGGCCTATCTAGAATGGTAATGTTGAATTCTTGTAAAAGCAATAACCATCTTATAACTCTGCCATTAGTAATTGATTTTTTCATTAGATATCTAATTACAAAGTGATCTGTGTGAACAAAAGTTTCATAGCCTGTTATATAGTGTCTGAATTTGTATATGGCATGAACAACAGCTAAAAACTCTTTTTCAGTTACAGTATAATTTAACTCTGAAGGAGTCAAATTTTTACTTGTATAATAGATGGCATAAGGAATCAAGTCTTTTTGTCCCAATACTGCTCCTAGAGTTGTATCTGAGGCATCTGTTGAAATATGAAAAGGTAACTTCCAGTTAGGTCCCCTTAAAATAGGTGCTTCAAATTTTTTTTTTTCCAGGGTCTCAAAGGCTAACTGGCAATCAGGATTCCACTTGAATTCACAGTCCTTGGTAAGTAATTTGAAAATTGGAGATTCTATCTTGGTGAAGTTTTCTATAAACCTTCGATAATATCCTGTAAATCCTAGAAAACTCCTAACATATTTTTGAAAACTTGGAATAGATAAGTTAGAGATGACTTGAAATTTTGACTCATCAACTCTAATCCCATCCCCTGAAATGTGATGTCCTAAAACAATTCCTTCAATAAACATCATAAAACACTTCTCATGACTAAGTGAAATATTTTCTTCTTTACATCTCTTTAAAACTTTTTCCAAGTTTGTTAAGGCTTCTTCAAATGTGTTTCCATAGACTGTGAAATCATCCATATATACCTCTACACAATCATGTATTAGATCTGAAAAGATTCCTAGTACTGCCCTTTGAAATGTTGCGGGTGCATTGCATAGTCCAAATGGCAATACTCGGTAAGCATAGGTACCCCAAGGACAGGTAAATGTGGTTTTGTCTTGATCTTCAAGTGCTACTTGAATTTGATTATAACCACTAAACCCATCTAAAAATGAGAAGTACTTTTTGCTAGCTAATGTATCTAATACCTGATCTATGAAAGGTAGGGGAAAATGATCTTTAAGAGTAGCTTTGTTTAATTCTCGGTAGTCAATACATACCCTCCATTTACCATTTTTCTTTGGCACAATTACCAAAGGAGAAACCCATTGACTATTTGAAATGGGATAGATAAAGTTAACATTTAACAATTTCTGCAATTCTTCTTTAACAATTTCCCTAAGATTTGGATTCATCCGTCTTTGAGGTTGTCTGATTGGTTTACAATTTTTCTCTATATAGATGTGATGAGTGCAAGTCTTGGGGATTATCCCTTTCATATCAGTGTACTTCCATGCATATGCAGAAGAATGTCTCTGTAATATCTTGACTAGCTCTACTTGTTGATATTTCTCTAGGTTCTTGTTTATGTTTAAAGTTTTGCCTGGAAATATCTCAATTGTAGAGCTGCCAAATTTATCCATGGAATAGAGAGACATATGTCTTGATGATAAAAACTCAATGTTGGATTCTTCTTGAAATTGTTCATGTTTGTATTCCAAAGAGGATTCAAAGTTTTCTAAGGTATTTAGAATCTGGCTATCTTCACTAATTTCTGAAATTGTGAAGAGAGGTTGTAAGTCTTCTTCATCCTCTATCCATTGAGTATCATCTAATTCTGTAATTGTTCTTGTTGGAGGATACAAGGTAAATTTCTTGGTTGAACTACCATCAGAGATGTACATATCACCGGATCTACAACTAATGAAAGCATCAGTTGTAGCTAACCAAGGTCTTCCTAATATAATAGGATGTCCTCCTAGATTATTCTTAGGAGTTAGGATCATAAAATCCACAGGATACTCCCAAGAATCTAGGGACACTGGAATGTATTCTATTACCCCATCAGGTTTGATCACAGATCTGTCTGCTAATCGTAATAATGTGGTGTAAAAAGAAGATTAGGAAGTTTCAGTTTATCCATGATTTGTCTACTCATGATGTTGATTGCTGCTCCTAAATCAATAAGTGTGTTTTGGATCTCAATTCCATTGATGTGTATTTTAACAACTGGATTTCCTGGGTCTAGATACTTTGGAATAGCAATCTTACCCATCATGATATCTGCTATTTTTCCTTCCAATTGAATTTTCTTTATCTCTCTTATTCTTTTTCCTGTTTTCTTCATGCTCAACTCCTTTATTGTATTTGCTAAGATTGGAATTTCCTTGATAGCTTGTAATAATGGGATCTTAATACAAACATTTCTCAACTCATCCAAGAAATCATAATTAGGCACCATAATTTGTTTTTCTACACCTCTATCAATTTGTAATCTTTCTGGAAAGGGAGGTGTAGAAGTGGATGTTGATGGCTTCTCTAATATAGGAGTTGAAATTATTGGTTCTTTTTGTTTTGATTTTTCAATGTTTGGGTCTTGGAAAGTTGTGTTCTCTTCAAGACTTTTATTTACCCGTAGAGAATCTTCCTCAGAATTGTCTTACTCTTGTATGATTACATATTGTTTCCTCTTTTCAAGTATTCTTCCAGACCTAAGTTGAACATCACTAAGGTCTAAAGGAGTGATCAAATAAGTTGGAAACTGTTGGCCTTCTATCATGTATGTATTCTGAGGATTTTTATTGTTGGGGTTTGGTATGGCTTGGGTAGGCAACTGATTTGTTTTTTTGAGGAAATGGTAATGGAAGTGGTTGATTTTGATGTTGTGGATTTTGAGGATTTTGTTGAAAATTTTGTTGAGGAGGGAAATGTGGATATGGTGGATAGGATGGTGGATATTGGTAATACTAAGAGTATCTTCCATAGAGATTTTGTGCTCCTTGCGCCCAAGTTTGTGATTGATTTTGAAATTGGGGCTAAGGTTGCTGCCAAGAATTCCAATTTAGTGGGGGTTGATTATACAACTGATCATGAAATCCTTGTGTTTTAGGTCCTTGCCAAGGTCTCCTGGAGACAAAATTGAGAGGTTCTGTGGAACTGGTAGGAGTTTCTTCTTGAAAGGCAGCTTTAAGACCAGAAAGTGAAGGGAAACTCTTGGTCTCATGTTTTTCTGAAAAAATTACACAAGTCTCCACAGCTTTTGCATCCAAAGGGCACTCTCTCAAGGCATGTTTCTTTCTACATTTGGGACAAAAGATTGCTAAGGCATCAGATTCAGTTTTCTGCTTGTTTTGTAACTTAAGTGTGTTTATTTGTTCACTAAGACTCCCCAAGATATTATATTTGAATTCATCAAGAATATGTCCTATTTCTTCCCTACTTACTGTCCCAGAAGTAGACTTACTTGCCCTTGCAAGAGCAGGGTCTCTTGGTCCTTTTACAGTTTTAGATTTCCCTCTTGAAAGGTTGATACATAATTCAACAATTTTAGGTAATGTGAGCTGAGATATATCCCCTTTTCCCATAATGTTAAGGATATCTAACCATTCATCCCTAATTGTCTTCAACAAGAGAGCTTTCAAGGTGTCTTCGTCTAAGTTTTCCATTTTTTCCCTCTTGATGTTATAGTTAAACCTCTCCAACAAATCTTTCAAATTTTCATCCTCTTTTTGTAACATTTTAAACACTTCCTCCTTATGGTTGAATGGCATACAGTAATCCAAATACCTCTCTAGAAATGCTTGTTTCATGTCTTCCCCTGTCCTAATAGAACTGTTGATCAAACTCATAAACCATTTTAATGTTGCTCCTTTCAATGTTGAAGGGAACAATTTAAGTTTTTGGGCATCTTGTAAGTAGTCATAGGTTCTACATAGGACTTCAAATTCAAATAGGAAGCTTTCAGGATCTTCAGTTTTAAGTCCATAAAATTTTGGAAGGACAGAGGGTGAAATGTTTTTCATAGTTGCATTGGTTTCTTCATCTACTATAGGAAACCCAAAAGAGATTCCCATTTCTCTTCTACCTCTTCCTTTGCCTCCTTCTCCTTCTGCACCTCTACCTCCTTCTCCTCTACCTCTACCTCTACCCCCTCCAAATAGTGTGTGTTTTCCATTAAAAACTCCTCCTCCCCCTTCTTCTGCCATAGTTGATTCTTCTGTGGAAGTTGAAAAGTTTATGTCCCTAGCAGGGGTTCCTGAATCTTCTTCTAAGACAGGTTCAGTAGATGAAGTGGAAGGTATTTCTAATGGACTATTTGATCTTAAGTCCTCTGGAAGTCTAGGATCAGTAAAGGATGGAATGTGGGTTTGAGTTGAAGGTGTGCTGGCTCTTGGTCTTGGTGAAACAAGTGGTGTTCTAGGAATCAAGCTTTTGCTTATTATGAATCTACCCCTTGAGTCTCTTTCTCTACGCATATCATTGTTTTTGGGAGGTAAGAAACAAGGCTACCTAGTTACACTTCCCCGGCAACGGCACTAAAATGTCTGCTCAACTTAGTGTTCCTAAATTGAGGTCATAAATTGTCAACCAGGGCTGGTAAACTGTTGAAGTGAAGTGCACTATATGTGCCTAGGTATTTGTTTCTCATTACGTTGTGTTTAGTGTTTTTCCAATTTTTTTGGTTTTGTGTTTTTATTCTAAGAGGGAAAAGAACTAAGTTTTGGAAAAGAGAAGTTGTTGGTCACACTAAAATAGAGCAAAAACTATTCTAAATTATGTATGGCTCTTGAGAACAGAAAATGCAATACTTTAACAAGAAAAATAACTCAGAGCAAGAACTCAATAACTCACAACATGAAATCAATAACTCATAACATGAACTCAATCCCATTCATTCATTAGAAATATGTTGGAATAGCTTGGGAAAAGGATAAGTTAGTGCCATGAGGTTCTTCTAAGTAAACAAACACCTACAAGATCACAGAGAAAATCTTATCCATGGCTAGAAATTTGTTGGAACATATTTGGAAAAGATAGTCTACAACATAGTGAGGAATTCTACTCTAAATTAACCTATGACACTGAGATTAATCCATTTTGCAACTTAAATTGTCACTACTAAGCCTTATTCCGAAATTAGAAGTCTTTTGAAATAGTTTTGGGAAAAAGGCTATTTGCACAATTATAAGAGATTGCAGAACAGTCAAGGCCTTGAACTGATATCACTAATTCCTGTCCATATGATGATGTATTGGAAGAGATTAATAACAAGAGTAGTTTGTAAATAATGAAGGCCTTGAAATCTAATGGAAAAAAACTAGCATACAACTGACTAATAAAACTAACAATACAATGGATAAAGATGAACTAAAATGCAATCATTCAAACTTGAAATACAGTGACCACAACTTTACTAGAATGCCATTATCGTAACTTGAAATACAGTGAACAAAATCTGAGCTAGAGTGCCATTAATCTAACTGGAAATACAATGAACAGAAACTGAACTAGTGCACCATTAATCTCCGGAGTACTACAACTACACTTATAATGCAACTAATCACTAAAATGTTTCAGCTATGTCTCATTCGGGGTTAGTGGTATTTTGGAATAATTCATAGAATAGGACTGGCTATAACATGTGATGTAAATGAGCATAAAAACATAAAGTTCAACAAAACACAGTAAGCTCTGAAACACCACAGCTATGTCTCATCCAGAGTTAGTGATATTTTGGAAGAGATTAATAAGAACAGGACTAGCTGTAACAACTGATGTAATTGAGCACAAAAACATAAAGTTCAAATAAATGCAACTAACTCCTAAAATAATACAGTTATACCTCATTCAATATTAGTGATATTTTGGAATAATTCGTAAGAACAAGACTAAATTGTAGCATCCAATGCAAGTGAATATAAAACACAAAGTTCAAAAAATTGCTTAAACTAGGAATGCAACAAGGCTAAAGTTACTTATCTAAGCAATGTGCATAAAGCTTCTTGGGCAGTAGGGGCCCTCTATCACCAGATCATCATATAAATATCCTCAAGATTGCCTCAGATCTTGCAATAAAGCGGTGCTTCTTTCATTAAAGGAAAAGTATTTCAAAAACAGAGTATTATGGTCTTCTGAGATCTAGCAACAAAACATAAATCTAGCTAGTTGTTTCTCGGTCTCCCGAGTCATTCTTATAAGAAAATTACATAACTTCTCTTGAGATAAAATAGGATTAAATGTCTTTCCCAACTAAAATCAAATTAGAACTCTGGTGGTGGTCTCGTACTATGATTAAAGACATCTGTACAGTCCTTGTCCTATTAGAAGTCTATCTCCTAGTTTCGGTTTCCCACGTGCATAACCACCTGTAGAGTTCTGCTCAGACTTCGTAGGGAGCAAGGAATAATGTGGATGAAGTCTAGAATTCACCCATATGCATGTTTCTTTGAGGTGACACCTGGAACCTGTGAAAACATGAAGACAGCTGCGGAATCGGCAACTAGCTACAGAATGGCTGCATTCTGTAGCTAAATCTAGTCAAAAATTACTACAACAACAAAACCATGAAAGTGTAGCAAGTTAGTCATTATATACATTCTTAAAGAAACTTTAATTAATCCTATTGATCATTTAAGCCTGTAATTGATAAGGAACAAAGGAAATGAAGTGAAATGTGGTTGAAGAAAAGGACATCTTTGGGGCTCAACATAAACCATCTAGCCAACATATCCATTTTTGAATATAATGGAACATGGTGTGGATGGAGAAATATAACACGTCCATTTTGTCTCCAACACCATTGAAAATATCTGCTAAAATCCCTGAAATATTTTGCGCCAGTAGCAACGCACAATTTGGACAAAAGTATATGGTTTGGAAGAAAAAATAAGTACAATACAGTGAAGGAGGGAAATTCTCTCCTCCATAAAAGCCTTACTTCCCCTCCTCATTCAAGGTTATGGGAGAAGAAATGGACTAGGGATGGCCTTCCAAAGGTCAATACTTTTTGTTGGGAAATGGTGCACAAGAAAATATTAACAACGAAAAACCTCAGAAAGAGGAACATTCAAGGCCCTTCTTGATGTGTTCTTTGCGGTAAGGCAGAGGAAAATATCAAGAATATCTTCTTTCAATGCCCCTTCTCCTTGGAAACCTAGAAAATGACCCTTCAGTCGCTACTTAAAATTCATTCCATTCCAATGGAGTGGTACAATATTTTCATTCACTAGTAATCCCAATACCCTTTGATAAAGATCAAATATTCCATAATCATGATATGTTGGATGATAGTTCCAAAATATCTATGTTGGTCGCTATGGTTATGTCGAAGTCAAGCAATTTTCCAAGATAGTAGAATCTCTCTTAAATCAACAACTATAAAACTAATGAAACTGATTTTCGAGGTAATCTTTGCTAGGGGATTTGATGAATAAAAAATGGACAATATCAATACTATTGAAAAAGAATGTCTTAAAATAACTAACCCATCAAATCATGTTGTTAGCTTCAAGAACTATAAAACTCATTCATTTTATATTAGGCTATCTGGGGAAATATTTAAAGAATGGAAACAAAGCTTGGGTCAAACACTACAAAATAATAGAAAAAAGGCACACATGGGGACTGGCGAATGCTACGAATAATCAAGCTAAAGCCTTTTTTCTTTGGAAAGGATTGAAGATCGCTATATATAAAGGTTTGTAGCAACTAATTGTAGTTGGAGATTCAATTATTTTAATCCAAAGATGCTCCAAGCTCAGGCAGAAAAAATACTCTGAACTTTATCCTATGTTCCGAAGGATAGGGATGCTTCTAAGCAATTTGGAATATTATAATATTTTCCATGTAAAATTAGAGAATAATTGGGAGGAAGATACCAAAGCCAATAGAGGCGTTGCCTTAGATCAAGGGGTTTTGATTTTAGACCATGAACATTCCAAAATATGTCAGACCACATGACAAAATATCTAAGTGATATGACTAAAGGTGATAAATGGAATAAATTGTGCATTAAAGGAGACAATTCATTCCCATTCAAGTATTTCTTTGAGGTATGGTAGGACCCTCTTGGGAGTCAGAATAGGTAGATGGGATATCTCAAATCCATATGGAGGCGAAAAGGAATAAGTGCCATGATGATTTCCAAGTATAAAACACATGAATTAACATTAAATGCCAGGACCGCAGAATGTAGGATCAATACATCACTTTAGATGCGTCGAGCGGTAGCGTTTCAATCTGAACTCAAATTGGTAGATGTATGGATGGCAGCTTGTGCCGAGTTTGAATAGCAGTCTCGGAGTACCATTCAATGCTATATGATGTGTGCACCATTTGGCAAGGAACAAATTACCATATTAAGGAGATGGATGAAGAAAATAAATCTAAGAGGTATATGAGTACATGGAAGTATTGCGCTCAAAATGGCCTCTACTAGACTTAACTAAAGTGGCGAAAGTGCGGAGGAACATGGAACTTTGTCCATGGGAGACATTGTGTCCATGGTAGAAAAAATGGGGAAACATATAGCATAGGAGTTTCATGATAAATTCATGGTGGTGATGACTCATCTCGCTGGAATCGAGAAGGATTTGGAGTTGCTGCAGAAGTAGCTAGATCATTTGAATATGAGAATGACCAATTTAAACTTCAAGGTTGATAACATGGAGGTTAAGGTGGAAGCAGCTATAGTTTGTGTGCTGAAGGAAGTCCTTGGGCTTGGAGAAATTTCCTCATCCATATCTCAGGTAGTTGAGGAGGAAGAACATGAGCACAATGAGTTTGGAATGAATATGGTTCTTGGATAAAGAGAATATGTGTGTCAGGAGGGAATTCAATTGGAGAATATGGAAGGTAGCAGGTAGATAGTTTCTTTATATATATATATATATATATATATATATATATATATATATATATATATATATATATATATCAAATGTTATGTCATTTTGTCAAACCATGTGGAGTGTTTTGGAGATGCTATAGTTTAAATGATCTAAGTAGAATAGTAGAAAATAATAAGGGTGGCAATAGATACTCTTCTAAATTAACTCCAAAAATCCTTGAATCAGAGAAAATTTTGAATGTAAGGGACCTAACCTGTTTCCAGTTTTGAAATATAAAAATTCTACCTATTTCTTTAAAAATAAAAATAAAAATCATTATATCTTAAACAATGCAAATTTAGTTGATTTTTTTTTCTTGTAATCCAATAAGTTTGGAGAATTTTTTCATAAGTAATGTGTATAAGTTGAATTTGTTATTTTGTTTGTAATCTCACAAGTTTTCAAATATTTTGATCATTATTTTGTGGAAATAAGAAGTTTTTTGTACAAATAAGAAGTGATAATATCTTGTGAAATTTGTGAGGTTTTAAAAAACATGAATTCTCATGAGGTGTACATCATTTGGTTTGTGTGGAATTTACTTTCAACCAGGTCACAAGTTCAAACCTCATGAGGAGGGGTTGAGGATGAAAGCCATTTTATGGGAATTAAAATTCCAAAGGGGTGTCTATGATTTGTCGCATGTTGATACAAAAACTTCTATGGTATTGAAGGGGTTTAAATTTGAATACTATCATTATTTATAATAATGATTAGTCACCTTTTTTAAGATGTTATTTATTTTAAAGATGTATATGTGATATATAATTGGTTCCTTTTTAACAACAAACTTTTAGGATATTCGAAGGGGTGAATTACAAGATAGTTGAGATAACATTAATTTCTGAAGAAAGTAGAATAGAAGATGGAGGAATAAACTGTTATATAAGTTGTAGTTCAACTTGAAAATGATAATGAAGTAAGAAAGTCGGAAACAGTTTGGATATAAAGGCCTAAAATTTTCTAGAAATGATTTTATTGATACATTATTTTTTCTTTTTCAATTTTTATTTTGCTAATAAAGGATTATTCCTCATATAGGAGAGGAGCGAGAGGCTTCATATTAGACCTTAGAGGAAAAAATGAAAACAACTTTGCATGGGGATGATTTATGATTAAAAATTTCATAAAATCATCATCATTAGAGACTCAAAAGGTACAATAAGAGTCGTGATTAAAAACCATAGTCATGCTAGTAAGGAAAAGAACTAGAAGTAAGTCAAAATTCTAAAAGAAATATCCATGTTCAAGGACATGAAATTCAATCACATTCTTAGATCGGGGAAACCAAATTCAAATGGGTAGGAAATGTGTGCACCAATGTGTGTTAAAAAATAAACATGGAAAATCCCTTGTTTAGGTCTCAGAGCCTTGATTAGTGAAATGTGTTGGTATTTTAATTAAGTTTTTAAGAAAAATGTTTTGGGAGGCATGTCACCCCAATTTTAAATTAATCATTGAGGTGAAATTGTGAAAATGGGGAACAAATTTTGGTATGTGGAGATAAGTAACACTACATTCAAAAAAAATCTTGACTAAGAAAAAAGTCAAAACATTTTATGGGCTTAGAGTTTGAAAATTTTTGGGTCGAAAGTTTTAAAATATTTTGGACGAGGGTTTAATAAGGCCGAGGGTAATTATAGGGTTGCAAACCCTCATATGAGAGTTTAATAGGTTTTTGACCGAGATATTTAGGAAAATAAATTCCCATACACAGGATTTTTTTGTAGGTAAAAATTTTATTCATGGTTCCAAAAAGATGTACATCAGAAGAAAAATGCAGGTAGTCTCGCCCCAACTAGGTTTTTTGAATACCAGTATTAGCATATGCCAGTGAAACTAAAAAATAGAAAGGTACATAGTCCACAAATTAAGATACCATAGGCATTAGTAAACATACATAACATATAAAACACATGTATCCATGCTAGTTATCAGAAGTGATGGAGGCTGGGTTGTCCAAAGTTGTTCCAAGAGGCGGCAGAGGATGAAAGGAGAATTGGATATGCTCCTCAAAATGGGCCATCTAGGTCTACAACTTCTCAACCTTCTCATATAAAAAAATATGGCCTCGCAAGATCACCAATACACGCTCCTGGACATGGCACTGGATGTAATGCATTATGTTCAATGAGGCAATCAATTCAACATGCTCCTCATCCCTAAGTCGCTTTGAGGTCTCCAGGCACTTCAGAACTGACTAGACCAAATCTTAACATCTCTCAACACAACATAGTTTCCCCTGACCATGACCACGATGATGTGCAGGAACACAATGGCTACAAACGCCATGACAAGCCAGACCCCCACGCCGCTGGTCATGTAAAGTGAGGCCTCCACGACCCAATGTCGAGCCCTCGCACCTACCACCCTAATCTGTAGGCCATGTGCACCTAGAGTGGCCCAACCATCCACCTCCTCTACCCTCCATTTCCATGTGACTTGACCCACCACCAATTCGACCTCCCTGAACTAGGAAACTAGTGCCACTCACCTGCTCGAGCCTAGACCTGGATGTACCCACTCCAGAACTTCTCAAATTGGGTTGTACCAGGGCAGAGTAACACCTCGAGTGAGGAACATGACACATGGTTTTCTCCCCGACACGACTAGAACTATCAGAGGACCACACGCCCGATACCTCCCGAGCTTCCCACACAAAAGGAAGCACCACCTACGGGCCGCCACTGTTGGACCACCACCCACCACTACGTCGAGAGCACAAAATACACAGAACTAACACCCATCACGAGCCAAAAACTTTCCCATCCCATGGAATAGGTTCCCACGAGCCCCGTTGGACATAACCAAAAATAATCACTACAATGTCTCCACCCAGCATCACATAAGCCTGTAAACGGGCTAGAGAGGTATACAATTACTCGTCTGCTCTAGAAAAAACTAATGACCACCCGTCTAGGACTAAAACCACGAAAGAAAAAATAGAAACAACAACATACCACCCCAACCAGGAAAATGTACCTAGTTTTCCTTGGAATCTCACTGTAACGAAGCCCAATTCAAAAATTGACAACGAAGCACACCCACAACGAGGGGAGGAATGATGGTGGAGAGGTTGTTCATGAGCCCTAGTATTGCACGAGGAATGTTGCAACTCCAAGGGTCTGCCCTAATTTTCTTTATCAACCCGGGGTTCGTACAAACTTGGAGGTGATAGTGCTATATACACAACAGATGCACTCTACTCATGTCATCCTCTTATGAGCTTTATGAAATGGTGCTACTTTTAGGGTTTCTAGGTGAAGTATGTCACACTTCTAAAATTAGGCCTAGGGCTACAAATGATTGAAAGCCATGGCACTAACAGAAAGTACATAACTATATTACATCAAACAAGTACATCTAACTATTTTACAATGAATTAAATCTACTTATTAGACTATGATAAAAATTGAAAATAAACCTAGGCATATTGCATGAAGTACATTGCTGAATTGAAATGGAATAAAAGAAACTGATCTAATCACACTTTTCTAGGCCAAATGGCTAAACACACTCTACTTACCCTAAGCTCTATCTATCATGATTTTACTCATGCAACTACTCATGAGCTAATATGCTTGAAAATGTGTTGTTTTGCAGCTAGGAGAAGAAAGTGCTAAGGTGGCTCATGGAAGGATTGAACACATGGGGGAAAGGCTGGAAGTGTATGAGTGGTTTTTTAAGGTTTATAATATGGTGATGGTGGTTTCTGGGCTTAAGGAGGGGCCCACAGGTTCTATTTCAAGTGCTTCTACAGGTTTCCTGTTGTGCTATAGGGAAGTCCTGAATTGTTATAGGAAATAGTCTAAGGACAATCCGAGGCAAAAAATAGGTGGAAAAAGGGTAGAAAAGGTGGTGTGAAGGTGGATTAGGATGATTGGAAGGTGGATTATGATGAGTGTAAGGTGTCCCACACCTTGGCCAAGCTCAAAACCTCTTGGGAGGCCTGTATTGCACCCCTTAGGTTTTCTCACAGTGTAGGGATGAAAAATACAAAAAAAAGGCTAATGGTGATTCTAATGAATGGAGGATTGATGGAAGATGAGAGATGAAACTGGAGTGCTGGTGAATTTCTCCTAGGTTGTGCTACCTATATTTTCAATCACACTACCTATTTATGCAATAAAAATGGACAAATTCATGATAAAGACAATGGAAAATATGACTTGAATTTGTAAAGAAAATCTAATCTAATATAAAAACATATATCTACCACATCATATTGAACATATTCATGGAATCATAACAACTAATCTCATCCATTCCAAGAAATCATAAAATAAGAACCATTTTTGGTCTGCGGGGAAGGTCTACCCTCCTCAAGCTTTATTGAAAGAGATGAGAGGGGGAGGCTTGAATCACAACTTTACAAAGTTATAACCTATTCTACCACTCATGTAAGCAGACTTAATCTACATCAAAAGACAAATGGAAGAAAAAAAAAACAATAAATGAAAATACCAATAAACTAACTAGATATTCATAAGAAAAACTAGCTAAATGACATGAAAGTAAAGAATTATTACACAAGAGAGGCCGAGGCACATGGATTGGGCCCTAACCAACAAGACTAGCTCTCTGGAACTAGATCATTAAGGCAAATTCTGAATACTCATTTCATTTCAAAAGATAGTCTCATTACATCAATATAAAAGTCTTGAAAATCTGATTACAAGAGAAAAGAGCCTAATGAATTTCTCCAAAGTTCGAATCCTAATGAGCTCTTGCTCTGCTATATTTAACCTAAAGGGTAGCTACCAATAGATCCTTAGAAAATAGTTGATGAGTCCAATTGACTCCAAGTGAAGTATGGCTTAAGTGCACTTGATATCAAGTTGGCTTGGCTGCCTTTGAATTCGAGTTGTTGGAGGGAATCTCGAGGATCCCTTGGCTGCCTTTGGGAGTTAAGGAGAGTGGAAAACCTCCTAGAATATCTCCTTGATGTCTATTCTGATTCTTTATGAAAAAATATCCACAAAAATGCCATATCTTCATGATTTTCCTGCATTTATATTATATTAAGTACTTGAAGTATGTTAAGCATCCCACCTACATTAGCATCATAAGACCATAATATAATTTAAATGAAAGAAAAAGAGACTTAATAAGGAAAAAAGGTGACCATTAATGCCTCCAAATGTACCGAATGATGGAGATCATTAGTCGCCCCTTTTCCCAGACATGGAAACCTCTTCAACTACCGCCTCTTCTCACAAATCCAAAACCACAGACACCATTTCTCTCACATGCGCAGAATGAAAAATGAACACTCATTCTACCCTCCATAACATTCATATGCTCTCCACCAATCTCGATAACCAAGGCGACATGAAAAATCGCATGTCGTTCATTACTTTATCCCATACTCAAGGTATAATGGGAGGATGGGGAGGTCGACCTGCCCACCTGTCGCCACGTGCCTAACATTGACGCCCATGCATTCCCTTGGGGAACACCATCGTAATTGTTTCTCACACCCATCGGGGATCTCATACAGAAAATATCTAGTGAGATTTTAGATTCCATTTAAAACTCGCAGCCAAGATTTTTAGGTTCTAATTAATTCTCTTAGCTGGGAGTTTTAGATTATAATTAATTCTCTCGACCAAATTGTTTTTAAAAAATAGTTGCTTAGGCAATAAATCTCGGCTGAGAATTTAGATTCTACTTAAAATATGTTTACCAAAATTTTAGATTCCATTTAAAATATCATATGAGAGGTTGATAATTTAATTAAAAATCTTGTCCAAAAGGTTGAATGATATAAATTGGAAAAATTGAAATGTTGGTAGTCATTTCTCCCCTTGTCTGCGAAAAAGATAGTTCTATCATGGCCTACAAAAATAACAATTTTGTTGTGGCCCATGAAAACGACTGGTCTTTCTTTCATGGCCCCCGAAATCGTTGTAGTTGCTTTGTTCAACATAATAATTTTGACCTTTATTGCCACCTTCCTCACATCTAGGTACACTCTTTGCAATATCAACTATTTATTTAGGTGCACTATGCAATATCAACTGTTTTTGAAGGTTTGCTTTGGTTTCACTATTCTTCAAACCCTAGGGATATAGGAGGAAACCCATTTTGCAACTTGAACTTGCATTTAATTAGATCTAATTTTAGGAAATGAATTAAACTATCTCAAATTCAATTCTAAATATTTTATCTAAAAACAAGGGAACAATTATAATTCAATGTTACAACATTTATCTTTGCCAAGTTTTTGGTTTGGATTTTAAAATATTTAAGCAACTTTAGTCACATGAAAGCTCCAAAAATTTAAGTTGAAATCAATCAAGGCCAAGACCTTTATCATGAATATTTTTTAATGTCTTTTTACTTCTCACAATTTATTTGATGTAACAAAATCAAGACTTTTACAAGCTATGTTTTGATAGAGCTTGAGTACCATCTCCAATGGTAGGATTGAGCTCTTAAATTTAGATATTCAAGTATACCACTTTCGTAAATTACTTGAGATCAAAGGAAAAAATACTAGTATTTTGGATGTTATGAATTTGTTTTTCTACTCATTTTTCAGTATATCGAAGGACTATATGATTGATCATGTATTGGATTTATTACATGTATCAAATTTCTCTCCCTAAAATATTTGCATTTACAGAATAGCAAAAAGTTTAACCACTATCTTGAAATGTTTTCCACAAATCATAGTTTTTATGATTGTTATTTCTCGCGTTTATTTTGATGGTCTGCCTTCATTCTTCCGATATCTATTTTTAAAAATAATGTTTCATAAAATTGACATATAACACCACCCTTTCATTCAACATAAATTACAAAATTATGTTTTTTTGCGATTGGAGTAAAAGAGTACATATAGCATGTACTATTTAATTTAAGGAAGGTGTTAATCAAATGGTTAATATCAATATATCTATTGCAATAAAATTATTTTATATGATGAACTTAATGTGGCATCCTTTTATGTAAATGAAATATTTGATTACACATATGGCTAGGATATATTAAATATGGAGGAGGAAATTTTAAATTTATCCTAGGATAAAATAGTTACAAGAGGGAGATCTAATTATTTTCCTTATCATGATTAAATTGGACATGAATAATAAAAAAAACTTAATATGATTTTTGATTCACAAAAGGCATTAAATTGGGTTTTTCTTTTATGTGTTATATTATTTCCATGATAGTCCCCTCTGTTCATTGTGCTAGGCGCAGTAACCCCCCATGTCCAGGGATTTGTAAGGGGTGGGTAGCCCCTTGCACGGGGTCCGATGCAGCACCCTAAGAAATTTTTTTTGGGAGCCTATTTTAGGTAGGTGGACCCGCCTATGGTTTTGTGCATGGGTTTGCACATGGTTTTGGGGCATGACGGTTTTCGGCCCCTGGTATTTTGTAGATCCAGTCAAGTGAACTATGCTTATGTTCTAATCCTGGGTTAATGGATTGGGGTTTATGAATGCTTCAACATGTATATATACGTGTTGTAACACTAAAAGGAATATAATGAAAAATCAAGCTGGTAGTCCCAATTTCGGATCTAGGGGAAAAATATTTGTGTATATCTGTTTTATGTTTTATGCTCTCACTATTTTTTATTTTCTATTTTTAAGAATTCGTTTGCAGATACTTTTTTTATAGGATTAAAACCTACATTTGGTATTAGCAATGTTTCTTCTTGAAGGGGATGCCTTTGCTGCTGAGGGGTTTTTTTCTTGGGCATGTGGTAGGCCATGTTCAGTGGGAGATCTGCGGGATCGATTCTTGCGGTGAAGAAGATGGAGTAGTGGAAAGATAGAGATCGAGAAATTTAATGGTTCGATTTTTGAGTTGTGGAAGCTCAAGATGGAGGATGTTCTGGTGGATAAAGATTAGTGGATCGCAGTAGATTCAGGTACTAAACCAATGACAATGTCAGATGAAGATTGGGAGAAGTTGTATCGAAAGGCAAAGAGCACAATACGGTTGTGTATCTCAGATTCAATGTTGTTTAATGTATGTGGGGAAGCTACAACGAAGAATTTTTGGGTCGAGTTAGGGAATTTTTACCAATCTAAGTATCTGGTGAGTAAATTGTTACCACGGAAAAAACTATATAACCTGAGGATGAAGGATGGAGACTCTGTGACAGAGCATCTGGATGCCTTCAATACTATGGAAATTCAACTATCATCTGTTGATATTAAAATCTTAGATGAAAATAAGTGCATCAGTTTGTTGTGTTCTCTAACATATTTGTGGGATAGTCTTGTTATTGCAATAGGTAGCAATACAAATACCTTGAATTTTGATGAAATTTTCTCAGCCTTGCTGTCGGAGGAAATTAGACGCAGAAACATGGAGGGTCAGAATGGAGATGCCTTATCTGTATGAGGTAGGTCCCAGAACAGAAACAAAAATAATTTTTCGAGTGGGAGATCTAAATCTAGAGGGAGATATAAATCTCTAGGAAATCCTGTAAAGGTGTGCCGGAGTGCGTAAAGTAAGGGAACTTCAAAAATGACTGCAGATCTAAAGCTCGTAAGAAAGGAAAGGGATTTGATGATGCTCCTTCTACAGAGCAAAACACCACCTCAGATGAAGGTGGGGGTGTGTATTTGGCGTCTTATTAAAATACACATGTATATAATGAGGCATGGTTGATTGACTCAGGTGCATCCTTTCACTTCACTCCCCATAGGGAGTGGTTCTACGAGTATGAGAAGTATGATGGTGGTGATGTATTCTTAGGGGATGATAGGAAGTCCACAATAATTTGATGTTGAAAATTCAAGCTAAAGTTGCAAGATGGAAGGATTAAAACACTTCCTGGTGTTCAGCATTTTCCTGCATTAGCCAAAAATCTTATTTATGTAAGAAAGATGGATGATGCAGGTGTAAAAACAACGTTTGAGAAAGATACCTGTAATCTGGTTCGGGAAGCACTAGTATTAATGCGGGGAGTTCATATTGGAACTTTGTATAAGCTTCAGGGTAGCACTGTTATTGATGGCTGTGACAATTCTTTGGTTCCTGAAAGTGGAGCAGAAAGCTTAGCGGTCTCTGGAGAAAAGACATATTGGAGAGAAGGGCCTTCGAATATTTCATGGTAATGATATGGTAGAAGGTATGTCTAATTTCTCTCCGGATTTCGATTTCTGTGAACATTGTGTATATGGGAAGAAAAATCGAGTGAGTTTTCCTTCTGGTGCTATGAGGGTGAATAAGATATTAGTGCTTATGCATAGTGATGTGTTTGGACCTATGTCAGTTCCATCACTGGGAAAGTCTGTGTAATATGTTTCATTCATAGATGACTTCTCAAGGAATACATGGATATATTTCTTGAGGAATAAATTTGAAGTCTTTGACATATTTAATGAATTTAAGGCTTTGGTGGTAAAATAGACAGAGAAGAAGATAAAGTTGTTGAGGACATATAAAGGTGGATAATTCTACAAGAAGGAATTTGAAGAGTTTTGTAAGAAGTGTGGTATAGCATGAAATAATACTACTCCATACAGACCTCAATAAAATGGAGTTGCAGAAATAATGAAAAGAACGCTGATGGAAAAGTCAAGAAGCATGCTCAGTGGTACAATGTTAGGAAAAGAATTCTGGGCAGAGGCAGTGGAGACTGCATGTTACCTGCTTAATATATCAACTTCATCAACGTGGGAGGATGAGACTCCATATGGCGTATGGAATGATAATAAACCCTATATTTCACATCTGAGGGTATTTGGATGTGTTGCATATGTACATGTTCCAAAGGAGAAAATGACCAAGTTGGATAATAAATCTGAAAGGTGAATCTTTATTGGGTATAAGGATGGTTTAAAATGTTACAAGCTTTAAAACCCAAAAACTAGGAAGGTTGTGTACATCCGAGATTTAGTGTTTAGAGAGGTGAAATATTTTTTTAAACATGAAGTCCTATAAAAGAAACTTGAGAAGATAGAGTTTGACCTAAAGGAGGATGAATCAGACTCTACAACAGAACAAGATTCAGAAGAGGAAGAGCTACAAACTCCAGCTGTGAGAAGATCAGTTTAGGAAAGAAGGCAGCCATAAAGGTATAGTCCATCTGCTTTCTGTTTAATTTTTTCTTTAAATATCACTGATGATGATCCCAAAACTGTCAGGGAGGCAGTGGATTCAGAGGATGGAAGACTCTGGAAGGAGGCCATGGTTGATGAAATGGCATCCTTTCACAAAAATAAGGATCTGGTGGATTTGTCGATTGGAAGGAAGCCCATCGGGAGCAATTTGGTGTTTAAGAAGAAGCTGAATGTAGAAGGAGAGGTGGAGAAATACAAATCTCAATTGGTAGAAAAAGGTTATTCCCAAGTGTCGGGAATTGATTTTGGTGATATATTTTCTCCTGTTTGCAACATTATTTCTATTAGATCACTTTTATCTATTACTGTTGCATTTGATTTTGAGGTAGAACAAATGGATGTGAAGAAAAAATTTCTTCATGGGCATCAAGAAGAGTAGATCTACATGAAGCAACCTAAAGGCTTTGCGGTCAAGGGTAAGAAAGAACTGGTATGGAGGTTAAAAAAGTATCTGTATGGATTAAAATAGTCACCAAGGATGTGTTATCAGAAATTTGGTACCTATATACAGGGACTTGGCTTCACCAGAAGAAAAGAGGATCACTATGTGTATTTTAAATTAACTGGTGACCATGTTATTTATTTGTTCTTGTATGTGGATGATATGTTGCTGGTTGGAAATGACAAAGAAATTATCCAGGATTTGAAGACCCGATTGTTCTCCAAATTCGACATGAAGGATCTTGGTGCTCCAAACTATATTTTGGGCATGGAAATTAAGAGAGATCGGGCAAAGAGGAAGCTATGGTCAAACTATTGGAGGTATGCCGAGATAATATTTCATAGGTTCAATATGCATGATAATAAACTAGTGAAGGTTCCTATTCCTGTAGGTGTAAATCTATCTGCTGAACGGTGTCCCAAGACACAAGAAGAAGAGGAAGATATGTCCCATGTTCCATATGCAAGTGCAGTGGGTAGCCTTATGTATGCAATGGTATGTAATAGACTAGACATTGGACATGTCATGGGAGTATTGAGCAGGTTTATGTCAAAACCAGGGAAGGAGCATTGGAGAATAGTGATGTGGGTTTTTAGATATTTGCGTGCTACTATTGCTTATGGTTTGTGCTACCAGGGAAGACTAGGATTGGACAGAGTTTTTGACATCTATGGTTTTGTTGGTGCAGACTTGGCTAGAGATTTGGACCAAAGAAGATCTATAAGTGGGTATATGTTTAGCCTATTTTGAGGTGTAATCAGATTGATGAGTAAAAGACAGTCTCTAGTGCTTTTTTCAACTACAAAGGCAGAATACATGGCATCCACTCATGCAAGCAAGGAATAAATTTGGTTGTAGAGATTGTGTTCAAGTATGGTGTTGGTGCAGCGAGCTATAAGGATATTATATGATATCCAAAGTGAAATATTCTTGGCTAAGAACCCTACTTATCATTCAAAGACAAAGAACAATGATGTTCAATATCAATTTGTGAGAGATCTGGTTGAAGATAAAAAGGTGTTTCTGTTAAAGGTGGACACTTTGAATAATGTTGCAAATGCATTGACGAAGTTTGTGACCACTCATAAGTTCTCTTGGTGTAGAGAAAAAATGGACTCGTCTATGGTATTGTCCATGGGTTTGCACATGATTTTGGGGCATGATGGTTTTCGGCCCTTGGTATTTTGTAGACCAGACAAGGGAACTACGGTTATGTTCTAATCCAGGGTTAATGTATTGGGGTTTATGAATGCTTCAGCTTGTATATATATGTGTGTCGTAACACAAAAATGAATATAATGAAAAATAAAGTTGGTATTCCTGATTTGGGATCTAAGGGAAAAATATCTGTGTATATATGTTTTATGTTGTATTCTCTCGCTATTGTTTATTTTTTGTTTTTAAGAATTTGTTTATAGATAACTTCTATACAGGGTTAAAACCTACATTTTTTATGAGAGTTGTTTCCACTTCAAGGGGACGCCTTTCCTGCTGAGGGGTTTTTTGCTCGGGCTTGTGGTAGATCCTATTCAGTGGAAGCTCTGCGAGATAGATTCTTGTGGTGAAAGAATATGGCGAGCAGTGGAAAGATAGAGATTGAGAAATTTAATGGTTAGATTCTTGAGTTGTGGAAGCTCAAGATGGAGGATCTGCTAGTGGATAAAGATCAGTGGATCACGGTAGATCAGGGTACTAAAACAATGACAATGTAAGATGAAGAGTAGGAGAAGTTGGATCAGAAGGCAAACAACACAATACAATTGTGTATCTAAGGTTTAGTATTGTTGAATGTGTCTGGGGAAGCTACAACGAAGAATTTATGGGTCAAAATAGGGACTTTGTACCAATATAAGTCCCTGGTGAATAAATTGTTCTTGCAGAAAACGCTGTATATGTTGTGAAACCAGCTCCAAAAATAGAAGAAAATAGACAATGGCTTAGAAATAAGCCGCTTCAAGGGGGAAACCTCCAATACATTACATAAATGAACAATTCTTGGATGATACAAATGACAAAAACCTCCTTCTATATATAGGAGTCCATGGGGCCACAATATAATCCCAGCCGACCTAACAATAATAAAGTAAGGGCACAATAATAACAATATTGGGGTTACAAAGGTACAAAAATAACAATAAGGGGGGATACACTAACATAATAAGGGGCTAATTATGGACTGGTTCAGTAGAGTGAACTTGTATGACTTAACACGTGTCCCTATTTCCTCCTTAAGCTTTGAAATTGATAGAAAAGAAACTACAGTTGGTGTACTTGCAGACACGTTTTACAAAATCCCAATTTGACGCTCAGAGAGAGAGTTATGAAGTTTTTCCCACGGTCACCTCTTTAAGATGAAATTCGGGATCCTGAAACAATCCTAAATTCCACAGATAATATATCCAGACATATTGCGAACCAAGATCTGAAATTTTTAGAGGAGGTGCCTCCAGATTTCAGATTTTCTCTGTGATAATTTTAGCTTCTAAACCCTTGTAGAAAACAAGTTATATCGAAAATTCCGCGATGAACTGTTTAGGTTAAATTGAGGAGCTTGCAAAAAGCCCTAACTTCCACAGATCATATCTCCGAGAATATTGGGAACCAAGCTCTAAAATTTTGTGAGGATTTTCCTTAAGATTTCAGCTTCATACTCTAAGCATTTCAACTTCTGAACCTTTGTAGAAATTTTTTTATAGTGAAAATTCCATGATGAATTATTTGGAGCAGCGAAACCCTAGAATCCAAAGCTCTGATACCAAATGTTGTGAAACTAGCTCCAAAAATAGAAGAAAAGAGAGATCAACACCTTAGAAATAAGCCACTTCGAGGGGGAAACCTCCAATATATTACATAAATGAACAATTATTGGATGATACAAGTGACCAAAACCTCCTTCTATATATAGGAGTCCATGGGGCCACAATATAATCCCAGCCGACCTAACAATAATAAAGTAAGGGCACAATAATAAAAATGTTGGGGTTACAGGGGTACAACAATAAAAATAAGGGGGGATACACTAACATAATAAGGGGCTACACTATTAATATAGGGACCTAACAGTGTAACCCGAGGATGAAGGATGGAGACACAGTGACAGAGCGTATGAATGCCTTCAATAGTGTGGTAAGTCAGTTGTCATATGTTGATATTAAAATCCCAGATGAATATAAGTGCATCAGTTTGTTGTATTCTACACCAGATTCGTGGGACAGTCTTGTTATTGCAATAGGTAGAAATACAACTACCTCGAAGTTTGATGAAATTGTCTTAGCCTTGCTAGTAGAGGAAATTATACGAAGATATATGGAGGTACAGAATGGAGATTCCTTATCTGTATGAGGAATGTCCCAGAACAGAAAAAAAAATAAGTTTTTGAGTGGGAGATCTAAATCTAGAGGGAGATCTAAATCTCCAAGAAATCTTGTAAAGGTGTGTTGGAAATGCGGAAAGGAAGGGCACACTACATATTTAAATCTCCCGAGAAAGGAAAGGGATCTAATGATGCTCCTTCTATAGAGGAAAAAACCACCTTAGATTAAGGTGGACATGTGTATTTGGCTTCTTCTTCAAATACACATGTAGATCATGAGGCATGGTTGATTGCCTGAGGTGCATCATTTAACTTCACTCCCCATAGGGAGTGGTTAGTTGAGTATGAAAAGTATGATGGTGGTGATCTCTTCTTAGGGGATGATAGGAAGGTAAAAATCATCAGACGTGGAAAATTCAAGAAGAAGCTGCAAGGTGGAAGGATTAGAACACTTCCTGGTGTTCTGCATATTCCTGCATTGGCCAGAAATCTGATTTCTATAAGAATGATGGATGATGCAGGTGTAAAAATAGTTTTCGATAAATATATCGGTAAGATGGTTCCTGGAGCACTGGTATTAATGCAGGGAGTTCGAATTGGAACTTTGTACAAGCTCAAGGGTAGCACTTTTATTAATGGGTGCAACAATTCACTGGTTCCTGAAGTGGAGCGGAAAGGCCAGCTGTCTCTGGAGAAAAGATATATAGGAGAGAAGGGCCTTAGATACTGCATGGTAATGGTATGGTAGAAGGTATGTCTAATTTCTCTTTGGATTTTGATTTCTTTGAAAATTGAGTATATGGGAAGAAGAATCGGGTGAGTTTTCCTTCTGGTGCTAAGAGGGCAAACAAGATATTAGAGCTTGCGCACAGTGATGTGTTTGGACTTGTGTTGATTCCATCACTGGGAGAGTATGTGTACTATGTTTCATTCATAGACGACTTCTCAAGGAATACATGAATATATTTCTTGAGGAAGAAATCTGAAGTGTTTGACAGATTTTAAAGAATTTAAGGTTCTGGTGGAAAACCAAACAGAGAAGAAGATAAAGGTGCTGAGGATAGAAAATGGTGGAGATTTCTGCAAGAAGAAATTTGAAGAGTTCTGTAAGAAGTGTGGTATACCACGACCGAAGACTACTCCATACACACCTTAGAAAAATAAAGTTACAGAAAAAATGAACTGAACACTGATGGAAAAGGCAAGGAAAATTCTCATTGGTACCGGGTTGGGACAAGAATTCTGGCTAGAGCCAGTGGAGACTACATTTTACCTGGTTAACAGATCACCTTTATCAATGTTGGAGGATAAGACTTAACATGAGGTATGGACAGATAAGAAATCCTCTCTTTCACATCTGAGGGTATTTGGATGTGATGGATATGTACATGTTCCAAAGGAGAGAAGGACCAAGTTGGATAATAAATTTGCAAGGTGCACCTTTATTGGATATAAGGATGGTTTAAAATTTTACAAGATTTGGAACCCAGAAACAAGGAAGGTTGTGTACAATCGAGATGTGGTGTTTATAGAGGTGAAAGATGTTTTTAAATATGAATTCCTACCAAAGGAACCTGAGAAGATAGAGTTTGAGCTAAAGGAGGATAAATCAAACTCTACAACATCACAAGATTCAGAAGAGGAAGAGCCACAAACTCCAGCTGTGAGAAGATCAGTTCGGGAAAGAAGGCAGCGAGAAAGGTATATTCCATCTACTTTCTATTCAAATTTTTATTTAACTATCATTTATGATGATCCAAGAACTGTTAGGGAGGCAATGGATTCAGAGGATGGAAAACTATGGAAAGAGGCCATGGTTGATGAAATGACATCCTTGCACAAAAATGAGGCATGGGATCTGGTGGACTTGCCGGCTGGAAGGAAACCCATTAGTAGAAAATGGGTTTTTAAGAAGAATATCAATGTAGAAGGAAAGGTGGAGAGATAAAAATCTCGGCTGGTAGCAAAAGGTTACTCCCAAGTGTCGGGAATTGATTTTGGTGATATTTTTTCTCCTTGCCAAGGTTACTTCTATTAAATTATTTTTATCTGTTGTTGCTACATTTGATTTTGAGGTAGAACAAATGTATGTGAAGACAACATTTCTTCATGGGATCTGGAAGAGGATATCTACATGAAGCAACCTAAAGGCTTTGCGGTGAAGGGTTAGAGTGAACTAGTATGCAGGTTAAAAAATTCTCTATATGGGTTAAAACAATCACCAGGGATGTGGTATCAGATATTTGATACCTATATACGGGACTTGGCTTCACCAAAGTAAAGAGTATCAATGTGAGTATTTGAAATTAATTGGTGATCATGTTATTTATTTGGTCTTGTATGTGGATGATATGTTGCTGGTTGGAAATGACAAAGAAATTATCCATGATTTGAACACCCAATTGTTCTCCAAATTTGACATGAAGGATATTGGTGTTGCGACCTATATTTTGGGCATGGAAATTAAGAGAGATCAGGAAAATAGGAAGTTCTAGTTAAATGAAAGGAAGTATGTCGAGACAATATTGCAGATGTTCAATATGCAGGATAATAAACTGGCGAAGGTTCCTATTCTTGTAGGTGTAAATATCTGCTGAATAGTGTCCCAAGGCACACGAAGAACAGGAGGATTTATCTCGTTTTATATATGCAAGTGCAGTGGGTAGCCTGATGTATGCAATGGTTTGTACTAGACCAAACATTGCACATGCAGTGGGATTATTAAGCAGGTTTATGTCAAACTAGGGAAGGAGAATTGGACATCAGTGAAGCAGGTTTTCAGATATTTTCATGGCACTAGTGATTATGGTTTGTGGTACTAGGGAAGACCAAGATTGGACATAGTTTTGGACATCCATGGTTTTGTTGATGTAGAGTGGGATGGAGATCTGGACCAAAGAAGACCTACAAGTGAGTATGTGTTTAGCCTCTTTAGAGGTGCAATAATTTGGATGAGTAAATGACAGTCAATAGTGGCTCTTTTGACTAGAGAGGAAAAATAAATGGCAGCCACTCATGCAAGCAAGGAAGCAGTTAGGTTGCAGAGATTATGTTCAAGTATGGGGTTGGTGTAGCAAGATGTAAGGATAGACTGTGATAGCCAAAGTGCAATTTTCTTGGCTAAGAACTCTGCTTATCATTCAAAGACAAAGCACATTTATGTTCAATATCACTTTGTGAGTGATATGGTTGATGATAAAAAGGTGTTGCTGGTAAAGGTAGACACTTTGAAGAATGTTGCAGATGCATTAACAAAGTATGTGAGCATTCAAAAGTTCTCTTGGTTTAGAGAAACAATGGGTGTTTTAGGTCTAGACCCTATTATAGGTAGGAAGACTCGCCTATGGTTTTGTGCATGAGTTTTCACATGGTTTTGGGGCATGATGGTTTTTGGCCCCTAGTATTTTGTAGATCCGGTTAAGGGAACTATGCTTATGTTCTAATCTAGGGTTAATTTATTGGGGTATATGAATTCTTCAACATGTATATATATGTGTTGTAACACTAAAAGGAATATAATGAAAAATCAAGATGGAAGTCCCAATTTTTGATCCAGTGGAAAAATATTTGTGTATATATGTTTTATGTTTTATTCTCTCGCTATTGTTTATTTTCTATTTTTAAGAATTTGTTTGCAGATAATTTCTATACAAGGGTAAAACCTACATTTGGTGTCAGAGTTGTTTTGTCTTCAAGGGGATTCCTTTGCTGCTGAGGGGTTTTTTGCTCGATCTTGTTGTCCCAGACCAAAAACAAAAATAAGTTTTCGAGTGGGAGATCTAAATCTAGAGGGAGATATAAATCTCCAGGAAATCCTGTAAAGGTGTGATGGAAATGCAGAAAGGAAGGTCACTTCAAAAAGGACTGTAGATCTAAATCTCCTGAGAAAGGAAAGGGGTCTAATGATGCTCCTTCTATAGAGGAAAAAACAACCTCAGATGAAGGAGGAGATGCGTATTTGGCTTCTTCTTCAAATACACATGTAGATCATGAGGCATGGTTGATTGACTCAGGTGCATCCTTTCACTTCACTCCCCATAAGGAGTGGTTCTGTGAGTATGAGAAGTATCATTGTGGTGATGGATTTTGAGGGGATGATAGGAAGTGTGGAATCATCAGATGTGGAAAATTCAAACTGAAGCTGCAAGGTGGAAGGATTAGAATGCTTCCTGGTGTTCTGCATATTCCTGCTATTGATCAACGATTGTCATTGATGTTAACCCAAGCAGCACCAGGGGCTAACCCAATATTGCATGGAAATTTTGACCTACAAAATTAATATATTTTGGGTCAATAATTCTTTTTATGGTTTCTACTTGTCGAGATGTTTTCGTTGATATATGGCACACCATGTAATTCTTTATGGTTTGAGCGATATTCATGTTTGAAGTTTGTACCCCCAGTTAGTGGGCTAAAACCCCATGCGGTTGTGGCATTGGTCATTGAAAAGTCATAATTAATATTTTTTAAGCTCCTAAAATCCCTTCCACGTTCACTTGTTGAAGCTCCTCTCAACCTAAGCATTTATATAAATTGTGATCCTCATATCCTCTTCATGCAAGGGATTTCGCCATCTGAAATTGGTCATCGTGGAATTTTCTCTCTAAATTTTTTTCTACGAAGGTTAAGAAGCGGAAATTTTTATGAGGCGAAGCCAAAATCTTGAGGAAGCTGCTGTGAAAATTTCAGATCAAGGTGCACAATATTTTCAGAGATATTATCCGAGGAAGTCAGTGTTTTTGCAGGATCCTAAAATTCATCTCAAAGAAGTGACCTTGGGAAAATCATCATAAATCTCTCTCTGAGTATCGGATTAGAATTCCATAAAAGTGGCAGATAGTGCACAAACTTTGGTTTTTGCTCTATCAATTTTAGAGATGAATGAAGAAACAGTGACACGTGGCATGCTGTACAAGTTTTCTCCACTAAAAAAGTCCATAATTAGGGCATTTTGAGAGATTGGGTATAACTCTCTCTTGAAGAATCAAAATTGGGTCAGACCTATGGCATTCAAAAGATGACTCAGAGGAATACTACAGGACCAAAAATTAGATATTGGGGATCTGAGATACACGAGATTCAATATCGAGCTCCTAGAAGGCAAGGAAAAGCTAGATCATGTGTTGTCAAGGGTTGCAAAGGACCAAAATTTCTAGGGTAGAAAAGCAAAGCAAGGTGTAGCAGAGGGTAGCATGAAAAGAGCAGCAACCAAGGTGCATAACAATAGCAAGAAGTTCATCACATGAAGTCTTCAAGTGGGCAGCACTGCATACAATCATTGTAAAGGTATCATTGTACTAAGTCATTGTAAATACATTATTGTAAAAATTGTACTAGTGTCTATTTGCCAAGAGTTGAAGAGGCAGTGTTGGGAGGTCTAGGATGATCATTAGGTGGTTGTGTCAAAGTTGGGGTTATGGTCTAGTGTATCTTCTTCTTCTACATCATTCTATATCATTGTAAAGTGGACCATTTTCCCTGCTACGGGAGTCCATTCTTCTTTTATTATTCTAAAGGGTGGTAGGGTGGTGCTAGGGTGAGTTGTAGCTCATTGGGTGTTGGGGCATTTATTCACTTGAATACTGAAGAATCTTGTGTGTTGGAGCATTCATCTAGTGGGAGATGGAGAAGAATGCTTTTCTAGATTCTAGAAAGTTGGAGCTTTATTTTCAATTGGAGTTGAATTTTACAGAATTATTAGAAAAACATTAGGTGGTTTTTGTCCCAGAGTGGGTTTCCACCTTAAAAAATTGTGTGCATTTGCGTTCCTTTTGTTTTCTGCTATCATTGTACAAACAATGATAATAATTGAAGATTAACTAATGCTCTAATTGAAAGGAATACTGATTTACACCCCCCCCCCCTCAGTATTTCCAACAATTGGTATCAGAGCTTGGTTCCTTCAATAGCAGTTTAACAGTTGGAAGGAGGTCATGGAGCATACCAAGAATGGTGTACCTTTGTTCAATGAAAATAATTATGCACTCTGGAAAGGAAGAATGGAGGTCTATCTCTTGGCGCAAGGTTACAAAGTATGGGACACTGTTCAAAATGGATTTAAATCAACCACAGATGAACAAGGTAAGAATAATTTGGTAAATGATGCAAAAGCAAAGAATATTATTATCAGTAGACATATTTAATCTACTTATCATAAGGTGTTGGGTTGTAAAACTGCCAAAAATGTATGGGACAAGCTTGAGAATATATATGCAGGTGACTCAAATGTTAAAGAAGCAAAGCTTCAAATCTATAGAGAAAAATTTGAGCAACCCATAATGAAAGAAGATTGCAACATTGCTACATACTTCCAATACATTGATGAAATAACCAATACTTTGGAAGGATTGGGAGAGCCAGTTGATGAGAAGACTATTATACGAAATATTCTTAGAACGTTACCAGGGAGATTCAACCCAAAGGTATCGGTCTTAGAATATAGTGCAAATATGGATGAACTCAACAAAGAGGAATTACATGGAGTTCTCATAGCATATGAAATGAGACTTGATGAAGAAGAGGGTACTTCTCATCTAGAAACTTCGTTCGTTGCATCTAGGAAAACCAATAAGGATAAACAACCTTCAATTGAAAAGACATGCACCTGTAAGTGTGAAGAAAAGGGAGATGATGAAGGTGGTCTTTTAGATGAAGAATATGATTACTTCACGAGAAAACTAAAAATTGGTAAGGGAAAATTCAAAGGTAAACTTCCATTGATATGTTTCGGTTGTGATGAGGTTGGGAATTTCGCAGCAAAATGTCGAAACAGAAGTGATGGCAACTCAAAAGGAAAGAAAGGCTTTAAGAAATTCAACAAGAAAGGATCCAAAAGGAAATTTCTCTCTAAAGAAGATAGCTCATCATCCAATGAAGACAATGACAACGAAGAAGAAGCCAATGAGAGAGTATTGTTTATGGCTAAGCACAATAAACCCAAGCATAATAAACAAGAGGTATCAAACAACGAAGAAGAAGGATTGACCATGGAAGAATTTTATAAGGAAGCAATCAAGCTTATAAAAGATCTCAAGGCAGAGAAGATCCGTTCCAATACTCTTGAAGAACAAGTTCAAGGTCTCAAAATTGAAGTTGAAGAACACAAATGCATTGAAGTGTAACTTCAAAAGAAGTTGGAAGAAAGAAATCAAGAAATGGAAGAATTAAAAGCCGAAGTAGTCTCACTATGTTAGGAAGTGAAGAAAGGAATTACTACACAAAACTATGCCAACAACTCAAGGGCATTGGAAGAACTCATCAAAAATCAACGATCTTACAACAATAGAACTGGCGTCGGTTACAAAGAAGAAGAAGCAGGACCTTCTACAAAAAATACAATGAACCTATGAGATCTGACATGCATGTAGACTTCATTGGATAAGATTCACAAGAACAGCCTTGGAAGACAATTCCTCGATGAAAATTTCCATCCAGGTACCAACATATTTTTTATGGATACTATTATTCATGTGGAAAATTTGGTCATAAAGCTGTAGAATGTCACACGTACCCTAGGAATGAATACAATTCCAGGAGATCTGTCAAATATGAACCTCCCAGGGCTCAACGAAACATCAATAGATTTGAACATTTAAGAAATAGTATTGAATGTTACAAATTTCGAAACTTTGGACACATAGCCAAAGAATGCAGACTTGAAAATCCTCGAGAAGAATCTTTGAAGCCACAGAATGAACAAACATGGAAGAAGAAGAAGACTGATAATTGTGCTCTCGCTTTCAAGGCTCAAAACAACAAAGATGTGTGGTATGTTGATAGCAGTTGCTCAACGCATATGACTGGAGATAGAAATAAAGTTGTATCTCTGAAAGAGAAGAAGGATGGAACCATGTCCTTTGGAATTAATGGATCTTCAAATGTTATAGGATCAGGTACTGTCACTCTCGGAAGCAAAGATGCTCTAGCCAATAATGTTCTATTGGTTGAAAACATGAATCACAATCTACTCAGTGTTGGAAAAATGTGTGATCAAGGACACACAATAATATTCAACTCCACAAAATGTGAAATCAGGAAAGGCATGTATGGTGAAATTGTGGCTACAACAAGTTGAGCTCCAAACGACATATATGTTCTGGATGAAGCGACTAAAGCATGTCTAATAGCTAAAAAGGATGATATAATATTTGGTAGCAATGATGATCGACTAAGTAAGAAGTTTGCTACAAAGGTGCAAAGTGATTTCGAGATGTCTTTACTTGGTGAGCTGACATACTTCTTAGGGATTCAAATATCTCAGCAAGAGAAAGGAATATTTATATGTCAAGCCAAGTACATCAAGGAAATGCTCAAGAAATTAAAAATGGAAGATTGCAAACCCATCCTTACTCCAATGGTAACAGGTTGCAAATTGAGCATAGACGACTCATCTAAGGATGTGGATCAAAGGTTGTACAGATCTATGATTGGTAGTCTTCTATATGTAACAGCCTCCCGACCAGATGTTATGCAAGCAGTTGGACAAGTAGCAATATTCCAAGCAGCACCAAAAGAATCACATATTATTGCCATCAAAAGAATTCTTCGATATCTAAAGGGAACAATAGAATATGGCTTGTGGTATCCCAAGGGTAACAATCTCATTATTCATTCCTTTACAGATGCAGATTGCGCAGGAAGTGTTGATGATCGTGAGAGTACTTGTGAAGCATTGGAATATCTTCACTAGAAGCTTGGGATTCTCCCAAGTTCTCATTAGATTTTCCTTATTCAGAATATAAAGGGGGAGTGGAAGTGTGTATAGGTCCACAGGATGGTTGTGTGTCAGGCGGAGTGGAAGTGTGTACAGGTCCATAGGATGGTTGTGTTTCAAGGGGAGTTACCCTTTGCCATTGATGTCAAATGGGGAGAGAATGTTGTAGGAAGATGTGTCATGATCGCAGGGGGAGTACTTGTGTTGCCATCAATGCCAAAGGGGGATATTGTTGATCAACGATTGTCATTGATGTCAACCCAAGCAGCACGAGGGGCTAACCCAATATTGCATGGGAATTTTGACCTACCAAATTAATATATTCTGGGTCAATAATTCTTTTTATTTTTTCTACTTGTCGAGATGTTTCCATTGATATATGGCATGCCATGTAATTCTTCACGGTTTGAGAGATATTCATGTTTGAAGTTTGTACCCCTAGTTAGTGGGCTAAAACCCCATGGGGTTGTGGCATGGGTAATTGAAAAGTCATAATTAATATTATTTAAGCTCCTAAAATCCCTCCCACATTCAATTATTGAAGCCCCTCTCAACCTAAGAATTTATATAAATTGTGATCCTCATATCCTTCTCATGCAAGGGATTTCGACATATAAAACAGGTCATCGTGGAATTTTCGCTCTAACTTTTTTTCTACGAAGGTTAAAAAGTGGAAATTTTTATGAGGTGAAGCCTAAATCCTGAGGAAGCTGCTGTGAAAATTTCAGATAAAGGTGCACAATATTTCAAAGATATGATCTAGGGAAGTCAGTGTTTTTGCAGGATCCTGAAATTCATCTCAAAGAAGTGACCTTGGGAAAATCGTCGTAACTCTCTCTCTGAGTATCAAATTGGAATTCCGTAAAAATTGGAAGATAGTGTACAGACTTTATTTTTCTCTCTATTAATTTCAGAGCCGAATGAAGAAACAGTAACACGTGGCACGTCGTACAAGTTTTATCTATTGAAAAAGTCCATAATTAGGGCATTGTGAGAGATTGGGTATAACTCTCTCTTGAAGAATCAAAATTGGGTCAGACCTATGGAATTGGAAAAAAAACTCAGAGGACTACTACAGGACTAAAAATCAGATATTGGGGATCTGAAATAATAGAGATACACCAGATTCAATATTGAGCTCCTAGAAGGCAAGAAAAAGCTAGATCATGTGTTGTCAAGGGCTGCAAAGGACCAGAATTTCTAGGGAAGCAAAGAAAAGCAAGGTGTAGCAGAGGGTAGCATGACAAGTGCAGCAACCAAGGTGCATAACAGTAGCAAGAAGTTCATCACATGAAGTCTTCAAGTGGGAAGCACTGCATACAATCATTGTAAAGGTATCATTGTACTAAGTCATTGTAAATACATTATTGTAAAAATTGTACTAGTGTTTATCTTCCAAGAGTTAAAGAGGTAGGGTTGGGAGGTCTAGGATTATCATTAGGTGGTTGTGTCAAAGTTGGGGTTATGGTCTAGTGTATCTTCTTCTTCTACATCATTCTATATCATTGTAAAGTGGACCATTTTCCCTGCTACGAGAGTACCTTCTTCTTTTATTCTTCTTAAGGGTGGTAGGGTGGTGCTAGGGTGAGTTGTAGCTCACCGGGTGTTGGGGCATTCATTCAGTTGACTACTGAAGGATCTTGGGCGTTGGAGCGTCCATCCAGTGGGAGCTGGAGAAGAATGCTTTTCTAGATTCTAGGAATTTGGAGCTTTATTTTCAATTGGAGTTGAATATTAAAGAATTATTAGAAAAGAATTAGGTGGTTTTTGTCCCAGAGTGGGTTTCCACCTTAAAAAACTGTGTTCATTTGTGTTCCTTTTGTTTTCTACTATCATTGTACAAACACTGATAATAATTGAAGATTAACTAATGCTCTAATTGAAAGGAATACTGATTCACCCCCCTCTCAGTATTTCCAACACCTGCATTGGCCAGAAATCTGATTTCTGTAAGAAAGATGGATGATGCGGGTGTAAAAATAGTGTCTAAGAAATATACCTACAAGATGGTTCATGGAGAACTGGTAATAACCCGGGGAGTTCAAATTGGAAATCTGTACAAGCTTCAGGGTATCACTGTTATTGATGGGTGCAACAGTTTTGTGGTTCCTAAAAGTTGAGTGGAAAGCCTAGCGGTCTCAGGAGAAAAGACATATTGGAGAGAAGGGCCTTCGAATACTGCATGGTAATTTCATGGTAGAAACTATGTCTAATTTCTCTCTAGATTTCAATTTCTGTGAACATTGTGTATATGGGAAGTAGAATCAGGTGAGTTTTCCTTCTGGGTCTAAGAGGGTGAACAAGATATTAGAGCTTGTACACAATGATGTGTTCGGATCTGTTTTGGTTCCATCAATAGGAATTTTTTTGTACTATTTTTCATTCATAGACGAATTCTCAAGGAATACATTGATATATTTCTTGAGGAAGAAATTTGAAGTCTTTGATAAATTTAAAGAATTTAAGGCTTTGGTGGAAAACTAGGCAGAGAAGAAGATAAAGGTGTTGAGGATAGATAATGGTGGAGAGTTTTGCAAGAAGGAATGTGGATAGTTCTGTAAGAAGTGTGGTATAGTAGGGTAGAAAACTACTCCACACACACCTCAACAAAATGGAGTTGCAGAAAGAATGAAGAGAATGACGATGGAAAAGGCAGGAAGCATGCTCAGTGGTGTTGAAGTTTGCAACAAGAAACAATGAAATTGGCATCCAGAAACAACATGACAACACCTACACTAGTGTGGGATGAGGGGTCATGTATTGATGGGTCCTAGAGATACATTAGTGATAAATTAAATTTATTTAATAAATTTGATATGTGTCAAATTTAATTATCCCCTAATTAAATTGGACAATAAAATGTAATATTATCTCATAATCACTTGTAATAGTTAACTGAGTGTGATAAACTCATTTAAATCATGAATTTCGAGTTGAAGGTGCTTGGTGAGGCATGCAGAGTGATTCTATGTGTTTTAGAGTTCAATTTGTAGTTAAGTGCTTGAGTTTAATGCATGATAAATTAATTAACTCAGTTAAGTGAGTTAAAGTCAGTTGAACTAGTTGTAACTATTTTTTGTACTAGTGAGAGGTCAAGTGAATTAAATCAGATTTAATTCACATGTAGTGATCTGTCCTGCAACTGATGATTTACTATTAATAGCTACATGCATGTTAGTTCTAGTGGAGACCTAGTTGAGACAAAGGTTAAAGGGAAGTTAAATCTCAGTTGTGATATTAGAAAACTGCCCAGATGCAGTTAAAACACCACAGGATTGCCCATGATACTTGCGCAGTTGTGAAAGGATAAAATTCCTAAGGAATATGGATTGCCCTCATGAATTTCATGAGAAAGGCAGGCTGAAGACATGCTGAGAATTGGCTAAGTGTTGGAATGATTTTGTTTGGATCAGTGTGAGATGATAGCCAGAATGCAGGAGAATCTTGTGAGAAGAGTGCATTGTAATTGTTTCATGATTCCTTGTTGAATATAAAATATAGATAGAGGGGTTTTGAGCAGTAAGCTTTGCCTGGGAAAATATCTATGTTGTCGTTTGATTTGATTCTTTCTTTACCTATTGTGTTTGGCGATCATTTTTATTTTCCGCAATTGACTTGTAGAAATATTCAGTATCTTTCTTTAGCATATCGCATGATCGTATTGAATACATGAAATATATGTTTTTTGTATAATTTATACATGGTATCAGAGCACAGGAAATCACTATAGTGGAGGAGAAGCTGAGTTTGTGACTGAATAGAATTCGAATTTGTAAAAGTATTCTTTGTGCGACACACAGATCAGGATCGAAATGGCTTTCATGGCTTGAGATTGGAGTATGCACTCAAGGGTAGTTCCAATTATATTTTGTGGAAATATAGGATGGAGGCAGTACTAGAGGACAATGGGTTTAAATAATTCATTGATAATGACATTCAAAAACCTGCTGCAGCAGATGCCACAAATCTTGATGCTTGGCAAAAGAAAGTTGCAAGGGTGAGGCAGTTCTTACTAGAGGGAGTACGAGACCACATTGTATCAAGTCTACATGGAAAAGAGACTACATATGCAATGTGGAAGGCTTTGAAAGACCTGTTTTATAGAAGTAGTGATCATAGAAAATTGGCACTAAAGGACAAGCTTAGGAAAATCAAAATGGAGAAAGGCGACACTATTCCAATATATTTAACAAAGTTTTTCCAATGTCATGATGATCTTGGGAGCATCAGAATTCATGTCGTGGATGATGACTTGGTGAGCCTAGCTCTTCCAGGACTTCCCAAGAGTTGGCATAGTTATTACGAATCTGTCAATGGGAGGGAGAAGCTACCAGATTGGGAACAACTTTGGTCGGATTTGGTGCAAGAAGAATTCAGGCGGAATACCAGGGATAGATCTTCATCTAAGGAATATGATGAAGAAAATTGTGCCTTGGATGGTAAGTCGAAGAAGGGGAAGGGACAAAAATCCTATTCCAAATTCGAGACCAACGAAGAAGGAAAGGAGCGCGACATGTCCACAATGAAGTGTTTTCACTGTAACGAGCATTGACATTATGCCACTAATTGTTCACAAAAGAAGAAGAACAAGAAAGCTTCATGATCTGTAGCTGGTGAGGCTTTGGCCTCATAGTTTGAGTTGGATCGCAAGCATGGTGTCAAGTGCAATAGGATCAGGGCAGTACTTGGATAGTGGTGCATCTTTCCACATGACGGAAGACAAAGAACATTTCAGTGGCTTGGAGGAGAAGGACCTCCAGATGCATATCGAAATGGGTGATGACGAAAGATATAGTGCTACTGGGATTGGTACAGTTACTTTCAAGAGATAGTCAGGTAAACCATTTTTATTAAAAGATGTAATGCATACCAAACTTGAAGAAAAATTTAGTTTCAGTTGCGATGTTGGAGGATAGATGTTATGATGTTGTTTTCAGTGAAGGAAAAGCTTTCCTTCGACACAAAGCAACAGGACAAGCCAGGAAGAGTGGGATTCATGTGAAGAATCTCTATAAACTTGATATATATGGATGCACAACCTTGATGGGTAAAGAATACAAAGCAGTGAGCCGGGATGAGGATGAGTTACACCATGGAGCTTTGAAGGTCATGCAACAGATTTCTACAGGGCTTCCAAAGGGTACTCTTGCGAAGATAGCTACATGCAGGAGATGTACCATGGGGAGGTGTGAGAAAGCCATGAAATTTTCCCTTGAGAGGCAGCTTGATTTTAATTTATATGAGGAATTCTTGGTTCCAAAGAATGAACCTCAAGATGTGGAGAAGCCACATGTGGAGGATCATGGAGTGGCAGAAACCACTCAAGCAGAGAAATTTCAAGCCATTTGGGCAGAGGGTGTACATGCAACTATACCTCCAGGTGTGAGGTGGGGCAATGTACAAAATTAATCCCAAGAAGAAATTTAGGTAGGGTCCTAGAGATGGTGTGTCTCATGGATCGAAATTCACTACAAGGAGCCCATAGTACAACAGTAGCAGGATCAATTATATTGGTGCAGTTAGATGTTAGGAGGACAAAAATCAGAGTAAAAGGTCTTAGATATTGGAGCACAGATCAAAGTTGGCAGCAGTGCAGAGTGCACGGATGCAGATGTCAACAACACAGAGAATCCAGTAGACATGTGCAGTAGGTACCATAGTCAGAAGACTCTGATGACAAATATATTATATTGATTCAATTGTTTGGAGGCTATTCAGTTTCGGAAGTGTTGCATGCAAAAGTTTCATGTGTGAGAAACACTAGAGAAATGTTGCATGTGTGAGAAATACTAGAGAAGTGTTGCATGCAAGAGTTGCATGTCACATGCAAGGACATTACTTTCTTCTTGAGAGGGAGTCTTGAAGTTTGCAACAAGAAACAATGAAATTGGTACCCAGAAACAACATGAAAACACCTACACTAGTGTGGGACCACAGGTCATGTAGTGATGGGTCCTAGCAATACATTAGTGTGAATTTCAATTTATTTAATAAATTGGATATGTGTCAAATTTAATTATCCCTTAATTAAACTGGACAATAAAATATAATCTTATCTGATAATCACTTGTAATAGTTAACTGAGTGTGATAAACTCAGTTAGCTCATGAATTTTGAGTTGAGGGTGGTTGGTGAGGCATGCATAGTAATTATATGTGTTTTAGAGTTCAAGTTGTAGTTAAGTGCATGAGTTTAATGCATGAGAAATCAGTTAACTTAGTTAAGTGATTTAAAATCAATTAAACTAATTGTAACTGTTTGTTTCACTAGTGAGAGGTCAAGTGAATTAAATTAGATTTAATTCACATGCAGTGATCTGTCATGGAACTGATGATTTACTATTAATAGTTGCATGCATGTCAGTTCCAGTGGAGAACCAATTGAGACAAAGGTTAAAGGGAAGTTAACTATCAGTTGTGATATTAGCAAACTACCCAGATGCAGTTAAAACACCACAGGATTTCCCATGATACTTGCGCAGTTGAGAAAGGATGAAATTCCTAAGGAATAGGGATTGCATTCCTCATGAATTTCATAAGCAATGAAGGCTGAAGACAGGCTGAGAATTGGCCAAATGTTGGACCAATTTTTTCTGGATCAGTAAGAGACGATAGACAGATTGCAAGAGACTCTTCTGAGAAGAGTGCATTGTAATTGTTTCATGATTCCTTGTTGAATATACAATATATATAGAGGGGTTTTGAGTAGTAAGCTTTCCCTGGGAAAATATCTGTGTTGTGGTTTGATTGATTCTTTCTTTACTTGTTGTGATTGGCGATCATGTTTATTTTCCACAATTGATCTGTATAATTATTCATTATCTTGCTTAAACATATCGCATGATCGGATTGAATACATGAAATACATGATGTTTGTATAATTTCTACAAGTGGTGCCATGTTAGGACAATAATTTTGGGTAGAGGCAGTGGAGACTCCATGTTACCTGGTTCACAGATCATCTTCATCAACATTGGAGGATAAGACTCCACATGAGGTATGGACTGGTAAGAAACCCTCTCTTTCACATCTAAGGGTATTTGGATGTTATGCATATTATATGTTCCAAAGGAGAAATATATCAATTTGGATAATAAATCTGAAAGGTGCATCTTTATTGGGTATAAGGATGGTTTAAAAGGTTACAAGGTTTGGAACCTAAAAACAAGGAAGATTGTGTGCAACCAAGATGTGGTGTTTAGAGAGGTGAAAGATCTTTTTAAACATGAAGTCCTACCAAAGGAACTTGAGAAGATAGAGTTTGAGTTAAATGAGGATGAATCAGACTCTACAACAGAACAAGATTCAGAAGGGGAATATCCACAAACTCCAGCTGTGAGAAGATCAGTTTGGGAAAGAACGTAGCTAGATAGGTATAGTCCATTTGCTTTCTGTTCAAATTTTTCTTTAACTATCACTGATGATGATTCCAGAACTTTCAGGAAGGCAATGAATTCAAAGGATGGAAAACTATGGAAGGAGGCCAAGGCTGATGAAATGGAATCCTTGCAAAAAAATGAGGCATGGGATCTGGTCGAGTTGTCGGCTGGAAGGAATCCCATCGAGAGAAAATGTGTGTTTAAGAAGAAGATGAATGTAGAAGGGAAGGTGGAGAAATACAAAGCTCGGTTGGTAAAAAAAGGTGATTCCCAAGTGTCGGGAATTGATTTTGGTGATACTTTTTTCTCTTGTTGCCAAGGTTACTTCTATTAGATTACTTTTATCTTTTGTTGCTACATTTGATTTTGAGGTAGAACAGATGGATGTGAAGATATCAATTCTTCATGGGGATCTAGAAGACGATATCTACATGAGGAAACCTATAGGTTTTGAGGTGACGGGTAAGAAAGAACTAGTATGCAGGTGAAAAAATTCTTTGTATGGGTTAAAATAGTCACCAAGGATGTGGTATCAGAAATTTGATACCTATATACAATGAATTGGCTTCATTAGAAGCAAAGAGGATCACTGTGTGTATTTTAAATTAATTGGTGACCATGTTATTTATTTCTTCTTGTATGTGGATGATATGTTGCTAGTTGGAAATTTTTGGGCATGTGACCTATATTATTTCCACGATTAGTTGCATGCGTGGGGGGGGTCAGAGGGCGGGCGAGAGCCCCCCTTGTAGGTTACGCCAGGCGCAGTGGGGGGGGGGGTGTCATAGGGTGGGCTGAAGCCCCCCTGTCTAGGGGTTCGCACGGGGCAGGAAGCCCCCTACAAGGGGTCTAAGGAAGCTCCCTAGGAGTTTTGTTTTTACATATTTTTCGATGGGTGGACCTGCCTATGGTTTCATGAATGGGTTTGCACATGGTTTTTGGGAATGATGGTTTTTAGCCCCTGGTATTTTGTAGATCCGGTCAAGGGAACTACGATTATGTTCTAATATAGGGTTAATGGATTAATGTTTATGAATGATTTGACATGTATATATATGTGTTGTAACACTAAAAGGGATATAATGAAAAATCAAGCTGGTAGTCCCAATTTGGGATCGAGGGGAAAAATCTTTGTGTATATATGTTTTATGTTTTATGCTCTTGCTATTGTTTATTTTATATTTCTTAAGAATTCGTTTGTAGATAATTTATGTACAGGGTTAAAACCTACATTTGGTATCAAAGTTGTTTCAGCTTGAAGGGGACGCCTTTGTTGTAGAGGGGTTTTTTGCTCGGGCCTTTGGTAGACCTTGTTCAGGGGGAGATCTGCGAGATTGATTCTTGTGTTGAAAGAAGACAACGAGCAGTGGAAAGATAGAGATCCATAAGTTTAATGGTCATAGTTTTGAGTTTTGGAAGCTCAATATGGAGGATATGCTAGTGGATAAAGATCAGTGGATTGTGGTAGATCCGGGTACTAAATCAAAGACAATGTCAGATGAATACTGGGTGAAGTTGGATCGGAAGGAAAAGAGGACAATATGGTTGTGTATCTCAGATTCGGTATTGTTGAATGTATCTGGGGAAGATACAAAGAAGACTTTGTAGGTCAAGTTAGGGACTTTGTACCAATCTAAGTCTCTGGTGAATAAATTCTTCCTGTGGAAAAGGTTGTATAACCTAAGGCTGAACGATGGAGACTCGGTGACAGAACATCTGAATGCCTTCAATACCGTGGTAAGTCAGTTATCATCTGTTGATATTAGAATATCAGATGAATATAAGTGCATCAATTTTTTGTGTTCTCTACCAGATTCGTGGGACATTCTGGTTTTTGAAATAGGTAGCAATACAACTACCTTGAATTTTGATGAAATTGTCTCAGCCTTACTATCGAAGGAAACGATATGGAGAAATATGGAGGGACAAAATGGAGATGCCTTATATGTACAAGGAAGGTCCTAGAACAGAGAAAAAAAAAAAATTTGAGTGGGAGATCTAAATCTAGAGGGAGATCTTAATCTGTAGGAAAGCCTGTAAAGGTGTGCTGGAAATGCAGAAAGGATGAGCACTACAAAAAGGACTACATATCTAAATATCCTAAGAAAGGAAATGGATCTGATGATGATCCTTCTGCAGAGGTAAAAGAAACCTCAAATTAAGGTGGGGTTATTTATTTGGATTCTTCCTAAAATACACATGTAGATCATGAGGCATGGTTTATTAAATCAGGTGCATCCTTTCACCTCTCTCCCCATAGGGAGTGGTTCTGCGAGTATGAAAAGTATGTTGGTGGTGATGTATTCTTAGGGGGTGATAGGAAGGCCATAATCTTCGGACGTGGAAAATTCAAGTTGAAGCTTCAAGGTGGAAGGATTCGAACACTTCCTGGTGTTTTTCATATTCCTAAATTGGCCAGAAGTCTGATTTCTATAAGAAATATGGATGATGCAAGTGTAAAAACAGTGTTCGATAAATATACCTGCAATATGGTTCGGGGTGTATTGGTATTTATGCGAGGAGTTTGGATTGGAACTCTGTAAAAGCTTCAGGGTAGTACTGATATTGATGGGTGCAACAATTTTGTGGTTCTTGAAAGAGGAGTGGAAAGCCTAGCGGTCTCTGGAGAGAAAAAACCATGCTATGGCATCAAAGGCTTGGACATATTGGAAAAACTAACCTTCAGATACTGCATGGTAATGGTATGGTAGGAGGTATGTCTAATTTCTCTCCAGATTTCGATTTCTATGAACATTGTGTATATGGGAAGCATAATCGGGTGAGTTTTCCTTTTGGTGCTAAGGGGGCGAACAAGATATTAGAGCTTGTGCACAGTGATGTGTTTGGACGTGTGTGAGTTATATCACTAGGGAAGTCTATGTACTATGTTTCATTCATAGAATATTTCTTAAGGAATATATGGATATATTTCTTGAGGAATAAATCTGAAGTCTTTAAAAGATTTAAATATTTTAAGGCTCTGGTGGAAAACCAAACAGAGAAGAAGATAAATGTGTTGGGGACAGAAAATGGTGGAGAGTTCTACAATAAGGAATTATGAGAGTTTTGTAAGAAGTGTGGTATAGAACGGAAGAAGAATACTCCATACGCACCTCATAAAAATGGAGTTTCAGAAAGAATTAATAGAACGTTGATGGAAAAAGAAAGAATCATGCTCAATTGTACCAGGTTAGGATAGGAATTCCACGTAGAGGAAATGGAGACTGCATGTTACCTGGTTAACATATCACCTTCATCAGCCTTGGAGGATAAGACTCCACATGAGGTATGGAATGGTGAGAAACCCTCTCTTTCACATCTGAGGGTATTTGGATGTGATGCATATGTACATGTTATAAAGGAGGAAAGGGCCAAGTTGGATAATAAATCTGAAAGGTCCATCTTCATTGGGTATAAGGATGGTTCAAAAGGTTACAAGCTTTGGAACCCAAAAACAAGGAAGGTTGTGTACATCCGAGATGTGGTGTTTAGAGAGGTGAAATATGTTGTTAAACATGAAGTCCTACCAAAGGAACCTGAAAAGATAGAGTTTGAGCTAAAGGAGGATGAACCAGACTCTACAACAGAACAACATTCAGAAGAGGAAGAGCCATAAACTCCAGCTGTGAAAAGATCAGCTCGGGAAAGAAGGTAGAAAAAAATGTATAGTCCATCTTCTTTCTGTTCTAATTTTTCTTTAACTATCACTGAATATGATCCCAGAACTGTCAGTGAGGCATTGGATTCAAAGGATGGAAAAATATGGAAGGAGGTCATGGTTGATGAAATGGCATCCTTGTACACAAATGAGGCATGGTATCTGGTGGAGTTGCTGGTTGGAAGGAATCCCATTGGGAGAAAATGGGTGTTTAATAAGAAGATTAATGTAGAAAGCAAGGTGGAGAAATACAAAGCTTGGTTGGTAGCAAAAGGTTATTCTGAGGCGCCGGAAATTGGTTTTGGTGATATTTTTTCTCCTGTTGCCAAGGTTACTTCTATTCGATTACTTTTATATTTTGCTACCACATTTAATTTTGAGGTAGAATAGATGGATGTGAAGACAAAATTTCTTCATAGGGATCTGGAAGAGGAGATATACATGAAGCAACATGAAGGCTTTACGGTGAATGGTAAGAAAGAACTGGTATGCAGGTTAAAAAAGTCTATGTCTGGGTTAAAACAGTCACCAAGGATGTGGTATCAGAAATTTGATACCTATATTCATGGACTTGGCTTCACCAAAAGCGAAGAGTATCACTGTGTGTATTTTAAATTAATTGGTGACTATGTTATTTATTTGGTCTTGTATTTGGATGATACTATTGTTGATTGGAAATGACAAAGAAATTATCCAGGATTTGAAGACCCAATTTTTCTCCAAATTCGACATGAAGGATCTTGGTGATGCAAAATATATTTTGGGCATGGAAAGTAAAAGAGATCAGGAAAAGAGGAAGCTATGGTTAAACAAGAGTAAGTATGTTGAGACAATATTGTAGAGGTTCAATATGCAGGATAGTAAACCGGCGAAGGTTCCTATTCTCGTAGGTGTAACGATATCTAGTGAACAATGTCCCAAGACACAAGAAGAAGAGGAGGATATGTCCTATGTTCCATATGCAAGTGCAGTGGCTAGCCTGATGTATTAAATGTTCTGTAATAGACTAGACATTGCACATGTAGTGGGAGTATTGAGCAGGTATATGTCAAAATGAGGGAAGGAGCATTGGACAACAATGAAGCGGGTTTTCAGATATTTGCGTGGCACCAATGATTATGGTTTGTGCTAGCAGGGAAGACCAGGATTGGACATAGTTTTAGAAATCTGTGGTTTTGTTGATGCTGACTGGGCTGGAGATCTGGACCAAAGAAGATCTACAAGTGGATATGTGTTTAGCCTATTTGGAGGTGCAGTCATTTGGATGAGTAAATGAAAGTATATAGTGGCTCTTTCAACTATAGAGGCAGAATACATGGCAGTCGCTCATGCAAGCAAGGAATAATTTTGGTTACAAATATTTTCTTCAAGTATGGGGTTGGTACAAAAAGCTATGAGTATAGACTATGATATCTAAAGTTCAATTGTCTTGGCTAAGAACCTTGCTTATCATTCAAAGACAAAGCACATTGATGTTCAATATTACTTTGTGAGAGATATGGTTGAGGATAAAAAGGTGTTGCTGGTAAAGGTGGACACTTTGATGAATGTTTCAGATGCATTGACGAAGTATGTGAGAACTCAAAAGTTCTCATGGTGTAGAGAAACAATGGGTGTTGCAGGGCTCGAATATTGAATAAGCTCTCCTATTGCCCCATGCGGAAAGAAAACAACAAGTGGGAGAATGTTGGGTATGTGTTATATTATTTCCACGATTCGTCGCATGCGCGGGGGGGTCACAAGGGGGTGATAGCCTCCTTATACGTTGCGTCAGGTGCAGTGGGGGCGACAACCCCCCTTGTCTAAGGGTGTGCAGGGAGTGGTTAGTCCCCTGTGTGGGGTTCATGGCAACGCTCTGGGAATTGTTTTTTCTTTATTTTTTGTTGGGAAGACCCATCTATCATTTAGTGCATGGGTTTGCATATAGTTTTGTGGCATGATGGTTTTCAGACCCTGATATTTTGTAGATCTGGTCAAGGAAACTATGGTTATGTTCTAATCCATGGTTAATGGATTGGAGTTTATGAATGCTTCAATGTGTATATATATGTGTTGTAACACTAAAAGGGATATAATGAAAAATCAAACTGGTAGTCCCGATTTGGGATCTAGGGGAAAAATATCTTTGTATATTTGTTTTATGTTTTATGATCTCGCTACTCTTTATTTTCTGTTTCTTAAGAATTCGTTTGCAGACAATTTCTGTACAGGGTAAAACATACATAAATGACAAAGAAATTATCCAAGATTTGAAGACCCAATTATTCTCCAAATTCGACATGAAGGATCATTAGGGGAATTTTGAGGTCTAAAATGGGCCTCCTAAGGAAATAATAAAATAATATCTAACCCAATAAAATAATATTTATGAATTTGTAATTCACTTTTTGCACCAAAATCCATGTAACCATGGTTAAATTCAATTCAAAAGTTGTACCAAAATAAAAATAATAAAAAAAATTGTATTGATGTGACTATAAATAAGAATGAGATTTTCAAGAAAAAGTCATTATCATTTCACAACTAATGAATTTGTTCTTTGTACTTAAATAACTTAAAATAAAATATAAATACAAATTCATAAATTCTTAATTATAGAATATGCTATTAATTAAAATTTATATTATTTAAATTATATAATAATATGTAATTAATATACTATATAAAAATAATATAATATAATATATTGTTTTATATACGAATTTTATATTACATATTGAATTGATTTGATATATAATTAAATATTTGAAAATATACAAATATAATATTTATTGAAAAGTGTGTAAATACATGAAGATTGTGTAGGGATATGCATTGTTTCTTTCAAAAAAATATGATATGACAATAATAATATTTTATTCAAAAAGTGTTAAATGAAATTTATTATGAGTACTTTACTTTATGACTTTAAAAGTACTTAGAGCACTAACATGGTTACCCATGAGTTTTTATCCACCATTGAGAATGTGACAAGTAAATACCTTTAGCTCAAGCATTGCCACCTCAACCATTAGGGATGATGTCATCCCCTAAAATTTGATTGGTTCTCATAAAGTGAATTTTGATTGTACATTTTCCTTAGGAGGCCCATTTTAGACCTCAAAATTCCCCTAATGCTTGTTGTTGCAAACTATATTTTGGGCATGGAAATTAAGAGAGATCGTGCAAAGAGGAAGCTTTGGTTAAACCATAGGAAGTATGTCGAGACAATATTGCAGAGGTTCAATATGCATCATAGTAAACTGGTGAAGGTTCCTATTCCTCTAGGTGTAAAGCTATCTGCTGACCAGTTTCCTAAGGCACGAGAATAAGAGGAGGATATGTCCCATGTTCCATATGCAAGTGCAATGGGTAGCTTGATGTATGTAATTATTTGTACTAGACGAGACATTGCACATGAAGTGGGAGTATTGAGTAGGCTTATGTCAAAACTAGGGAAGGAGCATTCGAAAAAAGTGAAGCAGGTTTTCAAATATTTGTGTGGAACAAGTGATTATGGTTTATGCTACTAGGGAAGACCAGGATTGGATAGATTTTTGGACATCTATGGTTTTGTTGATGTAGACTGGGCAGGAGATCTAGACCAAAGAAGATCTACAAGTGGGTATGTGTTTAGCCTATTTGAAGGTGCATTCAGTTAGATGATTAAAAGACAATATATAGTGGCTCTTTCAACTATAGAGGTAGAATACATGGAAGCCACTCATGCAAGAAAGGAATCTATTTGGTTGCAGAGATTGTGTTAAAGTTTGGGGTTGGTGCAACGAGTTATATGGATAGACTGTGATAGCCAAAGTGAAATTTTCTTTGCTAAGAACCCTGCTTACCATTCAAAGACAAATCACATTGATGTTCAATATCACTATGTGAGAGATATGGTTGAGGATAAAAAGGTGTTTCTGGTAAAGGTGGACACTTTGAAGAATTTTGCAGATGCATTGACGAAGTATCTGAGCACTGAAAAGTTCTCTTGGTGTAGAGAAACAATGGGAGTTGTAGGTTTGAACCATATTTTAGGTAGGCAGACTCGCCTACATGGTTTTTCACATGGTTTTGGGGTATGGTGGTTTTTGGCCCCTTTTATTTTGTAGATTGAGTCAAGGGAACTATGGTTATGTTATAATCCAGAGTAAATGGATTTGGGTTTATGCATGCTTCGACATGTATATATGTGTGTTGTAACACTTGTTAGAAAATTAAATATTACAGAGCAATGAAGCACATTAAATATGCGGAAAACACAAGCACACAAAACACATAAAACCAGAGAGACATAGATATACGTGGTTCACCCAGTTGGGCTACGCCCACCGCGAACAACCAGTCCTTCCTTTCTATTATCCAACAAAATGAAGAGACACAACCTACATCAGATCCGCTGTAATATCCTCTATTCTCTCTCACAGTCTCCCTATTTGTTTCTCGCTCTGAGAATAAACATATAATACACAGCCGCAATACAATACCCTCATACAAGTGAGGGGTTTCCTTCTAGGGAAAAAAACCCTAAACTAAACATAACTTGTACCGTCAGATCATCCGCCTAATGAATGGCCCAGATTGACTAGAAATTACTTTAATTTTACAAGGCAATTTTACATCTGTTTTTAGCTTCGGGGGCGTTGCCCCCAAAACCCCCCACCAGGGGGGGCTCCATAAAGTCACAACTGCCCCCCCTGGACTCCCCAGGTAGCATTTAATTTCAGGCGGCGTTGCCGTCCGATTAAGGTACAGAGGTCCAACGCTGTGATATAAAATAAATAAGATAATTAGGCACCACAACCAACAACACTAAGAGAAATTTAATGAAAAACCGAGCTGGTAGTCTCGATTTGGGATCCAGGGGAAAAATATCTATGTATATCTGTTTTATGTTTTATGCTCTCGCTATTGTTTATTTTATTTTTTTTAGAATTTTTTTACAGATAAGCTTTGTACATGGTTAAAACCTACATTTGGTATCAGATCTGTTTCTGCTTCAAGGGGACGCCTTTGCTGTTGAGGGTTTTTTTTCTTAGGCCTGTGGTAGACCCTTTTCAGTGAGAGATTTGTGGGATCAATTCTTGCGGTGAAAGAAGATGGCAAGCAGTGGAAAGAGAGAGATTGAGAAATATAATGGTCTGAGTTTCAATTTGTGGAAGCTCAAGATGGAGGATATCCTGGTGGATAAAGATCAATGGATTGCGATAGATCAGGGTACTAAGCCAATGAAAATGTTAGATGAAGACTCAGCAAAGTTGGAGCGGAAGGCCAAGAGCACAATACGGTTGTGTATCTCATATTCAGTATTGTTGAATATATCTGGGAAAGCTACGATGAAGACTTTATGGGTCAAGTTAGGGACTTTGTACCAATCTAAGTCTTTGGTGAATAAATTATTCCTACAGAAAAAAAAAATGTATAACTTGAGGATGAAGGATGGAGATTCGGTGCTAGAATATCTGAATGCCTTCAATACTGTGGTAAGTTAGCTATCATCTGTTGATATTAAAATCTTAGATGAAGATAAGTGCATCAGTTTTTTGTGTTCTCTACCAGATTCGTGGGATAGTGTAGTTATTGCAATAGGTAGCAATACAACTACCCTGAATTTTGATGAAATTGTCTCAGCCTTGCTGTCGGAGGAAATGAGATGTACAAATATGGAGGGCCAGAATGGAGATGCCTTATTTTTATGAGGAAGGTCCCAAAAAAAAAAAAAAAAAATTCGAGTGGGATATCTAAATCTCTAGGAAAACCTATAAAGGTGTGCTGGAAATGTAGGAAGGAAGGGAACTTCAAGAAGGACTCCAGATCTAGATCCTGAGAAAGGAAAGGGATCTGATGATTCTCCTTCTGCAGAGGGATGATAGGAAGGCCATAATCGTCGGATGTGGAAAAGTCAAGCTCAAGCTGCAAGGTGGAAGGATTAGAACACTTGGTGGTGTTTTGCATAGTCTTACATTGGCCATAATTCTTATTTTTGTACGCAAGATAGATGATGTAGGTGTAAAAATAGTGTTCGAGAAGGATACCCGCAATATTGTTCAGGGAGCACTTATATTAATGTGGGGAGTTCGGATTGGAACTCTGTACAAGCTTCAGGGTAGTATTGTTATTGATGGGTGCAACAATTTTGCGGTTCCTGAAAGTGGAGCGGAAAGCCTAGTTGTCTCCGGAGAAAAGACATATTGGAGAGAATGACCTTCAGATACTGCATGGTAATGATATGGTAGAAGGTATGTCTAATTTCTCTCTATATTTTTATTTCTGTGAACATTGTGTATATGGGAAGTAGAATCAGGTGAGTTTTCCTTCTCCTGCTAATAGGGCGAACAAGATATTAGAGCTTATGCACAGTGATGTGTTTGGACCTATGTCAGTTCCATCACTGGGAAATTCTATGTACTATGTTTCATTCATAGATGACTTCTCAAAGCATACATGGATATATTTCTTGAGGAAAAAATCTAAATTCTTTGACAGATTTAAAGAATTTAAGGCTCTGGTGGAAAAGAAAATAGAGAAGAAGATAAAGGTGTTGATGAAAGATAATGGTGTAGATTTTTGTAAGAAGGAATTTGAAGAGTTCTGTAAGAAGTGTGGTATAGCACAATAGAAGACTACTCCATCCACACCTTAGAAAAATGGAGTTACAGAAATAATGAATAAAATGTTGATGGAAAAATAAAGAAGCATGCTCGATGGTACTAGTTTAGGACAAGAATTATGGGCAGAGGCAACGTAGATTGGATGTTACCTAGTTAACAGATCACCTTCATCAGTGTTGGAGGATAAGACTCCACATGAGGTATGGACTGGTAAGAAACCCTCTATTTTACATCCGAGGGTATGTGGATGTGATGCATATGTACATGTTCCAAAGGAGAAAAGGAGCAAGTTGGATAATAAATCTGAAAGGTGCATCTTTATTGGGTATAAGGATGATTTAAAAGGTTACAAGATTTGGAACCTAGAAACAAGGAAGGTTGTGTACAACCAAGATGTGGTGTTTAGAGAGGTGAAAGATGTTGTTAAACATAAAGTCCTACAAAAGGAATCTGAGTAGATAGATTTTGAGCTAAAGGAGGATGAATCAGACTCTACAACAAAACAAGATTCATAAGAAGAAAAGCCACAAACTCCAACTGTGAGAAGATCCCTGTTGCCAAGGTTACTTCTATTATATTACTTTTATCAGTTGTTGTTGCATTTGATTTTCAGGTAGAACAGATGGATGTGAAGACAAAATTTCTTCACAGGGATCTGGAAGAGGAGATCTACATGAAGCACCCTAAAGGCTTTGCGGTGAAGGGTAAGAAAGAATTGGTATGCAGGTTAAAATATCTCTGTATGGGTTAAAATAGTCACCAAGGATGTGGTATCATAATTTTGATACCTATATATGGGGACTTGGCTTCACCAGAAGAAAATAATATCATTGTGTGTATTTTAAATTAATTTGTGACCATGTTATTTATTTGGTCTTGTATGTGGATGATATGTTGTTGGTTGGAAATGACAAAGAAATTATCCAGGATTTGAAGACCCAATGTTTCTCCAAATTCGACATGAAGGATATTGGTGCTGCAAACTATATTTTAGGCATGAAATTAAGAGAGATCGGGCAAAGAGGAAGCTTTGGTTAAACCAAAGGAAGTATGCCGAGAAAATATTGCAAAGGTTCAATTTGCAAGATAGTAAATTGGTGAAGGTTCCTATTCCTATAGGTGTAAAGTTATCTGCGGAACAATGTCCTAGGACACAAGAGGAAGAGGAGGATATGTCATGTGTTACATATGCAAGTGTAGTGGGCAACCTGGTGTATGAAATGGTCTGTACTAGACTAGACATTACACATGCAGTGGGAGTATTGAGCAGGTTTATTTCAAAACCAAGGAGCATTGGACAACAGTGAAGCGGGTTTTTAGATATTTGCGTGGCAATAGTGATTATGGTTTGTGCTACCAGGGAAGACCAGGATTGGACAGAGTTTTGGACATATGTGGTTTTGTTGGTGCAGACTAGGCTGGTGATCTCAACCAAAGAAGATATACAAGTGGGCATATTTTTAACCTATTTGTTGGTGCAGTCAGTTGGATGAGTAAAAGATAGTCTGTAGTGGCTCTTTTAACTACAGAGGTAGAATACATGGCAACCACTCATGAAGGCAAAGAAGCAGTTTGGTTGCAGAGATTGTGTTAAAGTATGGGGTTGGTACAACGAGCTATAAGGATAGAATGTGATATCCAAAGTGCAATTTTCTTATCTAAGAACCCTTCTTATCATTCAAAGACAAAACACATTGATGTTCAATATCACTTTGTGAGAGATATGGTTGAGGATAAAAGGTTGTTGCTGGTAAAGGTGGACACTTTGAAGAATGTTGCAGATGCATTGAAAAATTCTGTGAGCACTCAAAAGTTATCTTGGTGTAGAGAAACAATGGGTGTTGCAGGTCTGGACCCTATTTTAGGTAGGCAGACCCGCCTATGGTTTTTTGCATGGGTTTGCACATGCTTTTTTGGGCATGATGGTTTTCAACCCCTAGTATTTTGTAGATCCAATCAAGGGAACTATGATTATGTTCTAATCTAGGGTTAATGGATTGGGGTTAGAATGCTTCAACATGTATATGTATGTGTTGTAACACTAAAAGGAATATAATGAAAAATCAAGCTAGTATTCCCGATTTGGGATCGAGGGGAAAAATATTTGTGTATATTTTTTTAATGTTTTATGCTCTTGTTATTGTTTATTTTCTTTTTGTAAGAATTCATTTGCAGATAATTTTTGTACGGGGTTAAAACCTACAGGATGAATATATCTTAGAAATATGTTGTCAATCCCTTTAATTGGTAAATGAGGTGATTGGCAATAGGAAAACCATTGGATGGTGAATGGGTGAAATTTTAAAGGCAATAAATTTCTTACAAGAAAATTTAGACACAATTTTCTCCCATTCACTATGATATTATCATAATCCTGACGAATATGAAAATGAAAAAATGAGGAGTTTCGGTATAGGAATCCATTGTGACTTATGAAAATTCACAATGTCACAAATAGATTTCAACTAAAACCTTTATTACTCATTGAACTAAAATTTATTTCTAGAGGTTGTTGCAAGGGATGGAAATTAATTAGGGCAAGAAAGTGGTTTCTATAGAGTTTTTTACTTGGTGAACTCTTTGGTGATCTACAGGGAGCTAGTACAAATAATGATCATAGAGTTTTTTTGAGTTGCAACAAAGTGCAAAGGTCTTAAGAGTAAGGAAGGAGAAGATTATGGGTTGGTAAATATCTCTCAATGAGATAGCTATTTAGTGGCAGGGTAAGATGTTGTTATGTACTTGGGAATATCTATACATGAGAAGTATATGTTTTGTCATGTAAATCCTATTTCATTAGATAATGCAAGAATGCAGTCAACACCTAGGTTATATTTTAACTTTTCATATAATGGGAAAAGGGGTTTCTTGTATTTTTTTCAATATGGAAAGGTGGTTACTTGTATTAAGCAATGAAAGCAACATTAGGGTTCAACTTTGTTGGTGTTGAAGTAATGGTTTCCTTGTTTCGATTAGCACATGGAAAAATCATATCAGTAGATTTCGGTAAACTTCATGGACTCCCAACATAGTTGTGGAATGAAACTATTTACATAGTAACTGGAAACAACTTAGGAAGGGTTTTCTCATATTTATTAAGGGATAGGATGATAAGTAAGAAAATCATGACCATAATTTTTGTTGATGTAGATTTATGGGAGGGTCTAATTGAGAATGTGTAAATAGAATTTGGAAGGTGGAAATGTGTATAGTGGTTGGATTATTTTAGAATTCCTTTTGATATGTTCAATGTTATGTAAGAGAATCTAACTGAGTACCATATTAAGAAATCTAGGTTTGAATGGATAAAGTTGAGAGACATGACTCCATGAACATCGATTCATGGAAAAGAGGTGGTAATTCTTCCCCTCGGAATGAGGAAAATGTTCACTTTTAACTATAGTGTAGAATAAAAATTTGGAAAAAAATCTTGTGTGAGGTAAGGAGGGTGTAGGAGGTTAAGGAAGATGGAATAAATACTTGAGGGATTACTGTTGAAGGAGGGTCATGTTTATATTTTGGGAAGGTAGTCTATGAATTTACTATATGAGAAAAATTGTACATTAATATTGTAGAAGTAAACACAAAAGTGGGAATTTCAGTGTGCAGGAAAACCAACCTATTAAGGAGCACTTATAAGATGGTATTTCTAAAGGAGTGAAATATGTGAGCTCTACCCCTAAACATTAGGGGGTTAGATAAATTCCATAATAATATCGCCTCAAAATTTATGATTCATAACCACTAATATTTTACTTATTCAAGATTTTATAAGGATGGTGTCAAGATCAAATGGATTTTGGCTTCATTCCTCAAACATAGGGATTTATTATTATTAGATGCAATCGGGAAATATTAAGGTTTAGTGACATGGTGAAATAGATCTTCTCAACATCTAAATTCATTTTTTTATCTATATGGACAAAAATTTGTGCATTGGAGACAATGATTTCCTACTCTAGATAATTTATACTAAGCATACAATGCTTGTAAATATGTTGGCATGCACTTTTAGCCAAGATTGTCTTAGCCATACGTATTTTAATGTTGGGGATAAGCTAAATTTTTTTCTTGAGAGAGTTGAGTTATGGGGAATTTCCACTAGGATTCACCCCTTGGCCAAGTACTTATTACACATACAGAAGGCAAGTAATTTTATATGATGTAGATCCCACTATGTTTATACCTATATGTAGACATATCAACATTGTTGAGGTGAATATCAACTATCAATGAATTGGTTTGCATTTTTTGAGTGTCAAGAGGTGTTCATAAAATGCTACCCAATCAGGAATCAAGTTGAGTTCATTAGTATGATGGCTCTAGAAGCAACAATTGATGACGATGACATGGAGACCATTTTCCAACATGTAGGGTCTCCTTCCACTAATGAACAATAGCTCTAACCAATAGTTATGGAAAATTATAAGTTGTAAAGAGAAGTAAAAAGATAAACAATAAGTTAATTGCTGATGAGTCTTCCTATATGCTAAAAAAACACCGAGATTATGCTCCATATCTACAACTTGATGAGTATGGAAGTACAAGAGTATAAGAAGAGGATGTAGAGAAAGGAATAAAATGAAGGAAAGTGACTAATATGTCTAGCAAACATAATATTTTTTTTTTCTAACTTTTGTATTAGAGATGCCATATTGCATCCAACAATTTGTGAATTTATTGAATTTAATGAGCATTATAAGAAATCTTCTAGAAATTCCATGCAATGTTGCTATAATAGATGGAGGGATATGACTATGAAAAATACATTTTTTCTCAATATTTATTCTTTAAATACAAATGTATGCCGCTATTATTTATGACCCATTTCGCATTCATTTACATTTATAATTTTTTAAATGATGACATATTCATATTGAAAATTTTTATAGCCTTATTATTCTTTCATATTAAATAATCAAAATATTTAAATCCATATTTAAAATTTAATTCTTAGTGAATGTCAATCTTCAAGATTAATATTAATAACTAGTCCTCTTGTATATAGGAACAATGGAATTGAAAACCCCTTCAATGACCCGTTGAAAGGCACCTCCATGCGAGGATCCGTGTCAAGTTCCAACAAACATCTTAGATGCCATTCCGAGGGGTCTCTTGGGCATACTACAAGTACACATGTGATTGCTAGTAAACATGTTCAACGTTACACTATAAATTTAATGTTTAACATGTGAATAATATTCTTTGACACATATTTAATGTGAAACAATATCGTGGTTGATAGGTGCAAGGTTTGAGCTTCAGCTAGGCAGCAATGATTTGAGTACTTTACCTTTGAGAACTATCCAACTATCTGATAGAGTTCATTCAAGTAAAATATGAATAGAAATATTTAAGTGAGATGTTTAATGCATTAAAATTTATCACATGAGTCTCATGTGATTAAAAATATGATGTAAATTGTACAATTCATGCATATAGATCTATTGGCAAGGCTTCACTCATGAGCATATGTGATTATCATGGGTCTATTGTGAATGGTTTAGGTACACGTTCAATTGCTAGTTAGCATGTTCAAGTCTAGACAATAGATACATTTAATATTTAACATGTGAATAATTTCTTCTTACATGCATTTAATGTGAAAAAATATTGTCATTTTTAGGTGAATGCATTGAGTGTGAGGTTTTCTATGTAGATTCTCAACCACTTTTCTAGGGGAATTTAAGTGAAATTTGAACATAAATCGTGTTCAAGATATGTTTAATGTTAAAAGTTATTGCATCTCTCATACTTATGCATGCTTTTCTATTTGAGGTTTTGTATAGGGAATAATAGATCTAAGTTTGTTTCCTTAGAAGGGAAAAGTCATCCTTTGAACAACAACTCAGAGAATGAAATCGTTCATGGACCAGGTAATTTTAAATGTAGACCTTTTTTAAATATGAATTTTCCAAGTGAAATTATTTTATATTTAAATAGTATGTGGATATTTATCATGTTATAGGTTTCAATCGTCCTCTTCTGGGATGTCATCATGGTAGGAGAGGTTGTAGGGCTCAACAATATGCACACAATGAAAAATATGAACCTCTTTACCCTCATCTTGGAGATGTTCCTAAGGAGATTCCTTGGCAATACAACGTATCCACTCTTAATACTGATGACACCAAGGTGAATTCTACAAGATTACATAATGATATATAAAATAGCAATCTCTCTAGCCCTACTAGGGGTTGTCTCCAAATAATTTTGCATAGTTTTGAGAATCTCGTAAAGGTGTATCACAGGGTTGGACCGATGGGCGAGTTATTTTTTGGCTTGATACTTAGGAGGAGAGCATCAGTTATGGGTAGAAACTCCTTTAAATTGATATGTGAATGCTTCTTCAACATTGATATGTAATTTGTGATTTTAATAACTTCTGAAGATTTATTTTAATTTTAAGATCTTTAGCAACTATTTTTTGTCCTTTCATCTCTCCTTTATGAATATAAATCCAAGTTGAGTTAGAAATCTGGTTGATTCAAATACGAATTCTTTAAAATATATGTTTGTAATATGTGTTGAGAAGTCATCATACATGTGTAACAATTCCCACTGCGCAATATTTTGATACTAAAAGGAATGATAACACCAATAGGGAAAACTGATCCAAACAATAGTGTCAAGAAGTCCAGTTCTTGAGAGAATTTGTCTTGAAAAATTCCCAGGGGATGAAACCCTTCAAAAGGAAAAATATGTATTTTCCTTGAATCAAGATCATGGATAAGGCAAGCCTCTGAATAAACATGTACAGGTGTTTAAGTTTTTGAATCTACATCATTATATGCATTTGGTAGGTATAGTTCCTTCATTTTTGAACTATCAGTCTCATGATCTTGCCTAATTTGATCAAAATGTTTTTTCCATTCATAGTTTATTACTATTTATATGCTCATGTAAAGAGAAGTGTTTCACTAGTCATGTAATGCAGACATCTCTTTTTTGTGTGGAATATTTCCAGATGAATAATAATTCTTGTATTCCAATTTTCTTTTTAGCATAATTCCCACTGTGATATTGTCATCAATATCTCTAGGTAATGTAGACTAGAAGGAACATTCATGATTTTTCATGTTAATACAATTTGTCGTCTTTTGTAACCACTTTGTATTATTTATGCAAAATCCATCCTTGGTGCCACTATTCTCTCTTCCAAATATGTCAATTGTGCAACAAAGTTGAATTTTTTGTTTTGTCAAATATGAAGAGGTGATGCAAATTTAGGAGTTTTTTTATTGAGTATTGCATTATTACAAGATTTGAATATGTGTTCAATAAGTTTAATGGCTTTGAATTTTAAAGTAGGAATCAAATAATAAATAGTAGATAATATGTCTTTGTTAATAGATTGCATGCACTTCCAAAAGGATAATCTATCACATATGCAACATGCATATGTAGGCATATCTTGGATTGATTGCAAATATCCCTCAATTCCTTTATTTGACTTTACATGTTTCTTTTTCCTCTTTGTATTATAGCAACTTGTGCTCATATTGAAAATTTCAAATTATGTAAATCAGTGTATCACTTAATATATCCATTGGAAAAATAAGTACAAAATTCTTTATTATTTTGTGTCTTCATTGACAAAGGACTATCATTCTCACTTGCTGATGTGAAATCCATTTATACTACAACAAATTTTCTTTCCTTTTTGTATTGTATTTTCGTTTGAAAAATTCTTTGATTAAGTAGAACATCTAGTAAACCTAGATTCTTTGCTAACAAGATATCTACAAGGTACACTATAGATTTCTTTGCAATTTTCTCTTTCTCGAGATTCTTTGGAGAATTTGTGGTGTCTTGTCATTGTCATTAATATTTTTGACATTCCTAACTTCCATAATTGCATAAAAATGTGCATATGACATATATATTTGTACATGCATAATGTAAAAGAAATTGGAGCAAGTGTTTTATGAATATAATCTCAAGGAAATATATTTTGTTTCTATATTAAAAATATATATGTTAATACCAAGGATTTCACATATCCATTGTATTGCAAAACATTTTCCTTCTATATATCCATTTGCATATGGCATCGACAAGTTTATAATACAAGCTTGCCAATCATTGTTACATTGCTATTGTTCAATATTTCTAGCATTTAGGTGTTGTTGTAAACAACTGATATCTATATCATCACTGCAAATGAAACAATTGTAAAAAAATTGTCAAATTGTTTTTATCATAATATACATATCAAACCACTTTGCAAGCGTGCAAATAAATTCAAACAAAGAGTCATGACCACCATTGAAATTTTATCGATAGATTAAGAAGCCTTGTTCAAATAACATTTTTCAATCGAAAATATGCCAAACTATCTAAGTGAGAATTTTATAGAAAAATGCATGGGTCGATTGTTCTATCTATTGAAGCTATATTATCTATTATGTTATGTAACAAGAGTGGTTCAAAATGTCCACATGCAGGATTTTGGTTATGTAGCAAAATATTATATTGATATCCATCAATGTATGAATTGAACTGTAGATATGCTTGGCCATTTGTAAATAGGAAAACATTGACTGGAACTAAAAACCACTTGGAGAACCATTTGATACAAAATACATCCCCCCATAAGCTAATTATAGATGAATCACACATAGAAGAAGGTGTAGACAATCCTTTTAGGAAGATTTCAATATCATTAACATGATGAAGATCCTGATGGTATTCATAAGTCAATTATGTATGCAATGAATTCAAATATGCATCATTTCCATGAGATAAGAAATGACGAAAGTGGTCTACAATACCGTGTCATATTTCAGTTGAACTATAGCGAAAGTGAAGAATAACAACAAATGAGTCAAACAAACAGTCACCAATATAATAGAAGAAATGATCTAATCTTTGTAAATTGAATCTAGATAACTTGTGATCAATTTATTTCAATTTGACCATTTCAACACAAAAATATTTTCCATTGTCATAAAGTATATTGAGACAATGTGACAAATTGTCCAAATGTGACAATCATTTAAAGCATTGAGAGAATGGACTGCATTGAATTTTCAACCACCACATATTATACTAGAAAATTTCTAGACTTGATAGATTATCTAGCATACATTTCTTTGTGACTATCTTTTTTCCTTGATTTTTGTTTCACAATACGCCAAAAATGAGTACCTAGCACTGTAACAAAGGAGTAGACGAAATGAAAATAAGGGACCTTGCAAATTTCATTCTTTGCAATTCAAACATAATTTAAAACTAAATATATTTATACAATTTAAAATAATAGCAACAAAAGTGATATGATCTTTTTAACATTTTTCAAGAAACAATATTTAATTTAGAAAATTCCATAATTTGTTTTCGACAATTATTGTAAATTATTTTCAAAATGTATAAATCAAATAGAATCCAAATATTACTTTAAAAACAAATATTACAATATAACTTTTTATAATAAACAACCCTAATTTCAAATGACGAGCATAAAACTACTTAAAACAATAATCATATTCAAAAGTTTATTGAAATAATCAACATATTCAAATCCTTATTACTATAAAGCTATCAATTTCACCATGTCTAAGTTACTAAACTATTGTTGCATTATAAAGGCAATATTCTATGAAATAAAATGTAAAGTATCTAGGTTCCTAGCATAACGTAATATTTGTTTCTTAAGACTTGGTGCAAATGGATATAGTTCCAATTGATTGAGCATACCTATGGTTAACACATGAACATTGCAGTCTTTTGACACATATGAACATCATAACAATTGAACAAAGTCTCATAGCTAGTGTGGGCATATGTGGGAACAAAAGTGAGACATAATTGGTGGACAAAAAACAATGCATAGAATCAATGGAAAAAATGAAAACTAGAAAAACTAATAAGTGATATTTCTATGTAGCATGAAACATCAAAGAAAAATTGGTAGCGTTTTCATCAATAAATACACAATACATTGTTGGTTTTTTCAAAAATACGTATGCAAATTTTTTTTTGTCATAAAAATTCTAGTTTTTTTGTTATATATATGATTTTAGAATTCTTCTATCTAAATTATCTCTCTATGATTTATGAAAAAATAAAACTAATCACATTATTTCTATATACTTTGTCTTCATGCTTTCTTATACATAGTTCAAATGTATTCGTGGTCATCCAATGATCATCAAGAGATTGATATACTTAGAATGAGACTACATGAGAATTGCTAACAATTTATGCAAGTTACAATAATATTTATAGCACTACAAAAATGAATTTATGCAAGGTACAAAACACCTATGTACACATACAAACTAACATTGAATTCAATGCTACTATATATATATATATATATTGCAAATAACAATGACCAAAGATGGGTGATGTAATTTTTTATCATATTGCTTGCTAGCTATTGAAATCGTTACCTATTATGCCGTAAGTAACATGCAACATTCTAGTGACACATGGATAGAAAAAGGGCAAATAAAAAATCATTGTCCAATTGTAATACTATAAATAAATTAGATTGCAAATGAAGGTGGGAAATGTGACTTTGTATCATATTTTTTAGTAGCCATTGAAAGAATTATCGACTATGCCATATATAACAAATAACATTCTAGCCACACATGACAACAAAAATTGTAAATAAAAACCATCGCTCAATATCAATCATAGTTCTATAACTACATTAAATTGCATATTCACTTTAATAAATATCCCAATTTGACCAAAATATATTGCACCAAAATTGTTTGGAAATGAAATAATTTAAGCTTATATAGTCACTCACTTTTGAAAAAAAACTCACAGTTCGACTACGCCATAAATAATTCAACACATCACATATTGCATAGACCGATGAAATAATATTGGGATGCTGCGGCGGAGGCGAAACCCTAGGTCACCATGAACACAGTTCTCGACGGCTTCGCATATGCAATCGATTGCCTACCACTGTTCGGGGTGCTTGCAACTGGCCGGCCGGCACTGCTGCTCACCGGGTATTTCACTCCATTTCTGGTATTTTTATCATTGATTATAGCTCGTTTTTGACTGCCTGGGCCCCCATATCCGAGGTCTGTTTATTGTTTTATGTGGGCGGTCACCTGTTGATCATTGGGACGCGTTGCTGCTTTGTCCGGGGATTACAAATACCCTTGAAGCAGATCCTGGGCCCCCACTGTCTTGTCCGGGGTTTTGATATATACTTTGTGTGGGCTGCCATTTGTTTGGCTTGGGACGCGTTCACGGCGTTTTCGTCCGGGGGTTTTTCTTCATCTATTGGCAGCTGCGCCCGGGGATTTACTATTTGGTGTGGGGACGCCCTTGCACAGAGATTTTGGTTGTCCCTAGCTGGACCCATTGACGAGACCGGCTTGATCTGCTCCTGGCCTGACCTCTGGCTGGTTACCACAGTTTGTCAGGCGACCTACACATCACTGCTTCCTTGTATTTTTCTGCAGACATTTACCTTCTCCAGCCGGTTTTCATGGCTTGAAGGGTTTCCACACTATGTGCTCCTACGAGGATGAAGTGGACTATTCGGAGGACCCCCTGGAAGGGGTTGACATTTGGGGGTTAGCTACACCTGATGAGGTGGATGACATGTCAGACGTGGAACCAATTTCTGGCGCGGATGTGGCTATTCAGCCCACGCAATCCACCGTGGAGGGGTGCTCCTCACCCATGGGGGACCTGGAACAGTTGACATTTGGCTCGCCCTCGAATGAGGAGTTTGGTCTCTGGGCTTTCACACAAGACACCTTGGCAAATGTGGACATTGGAAGCTCCGCACTTTTCTCGGAGGCGGACTTTCCAGTGATCGGTGACACAGCTCATTTCTTGGCGCAGCGGCACATTGCTAGCCCTCCCACATCTGGGGTTTGCCCTTCTGAATATATTGCTGCAACTCATGTCGGTTTGGCCCCCATTACTACAGCGCCGGCCTCTGGGGTCTTCACCAATATACCAGAGGACCTAATCGACCGGGAAAAGCATGTTTCTCCATCTGCCGATTCTGACGGGCCGGTACTGGGGGTTTGTCCGAGCAGTAATCTGCATAAGGTCACTAAGAGCAGGTTAAATTACCGCACTAGTATTGGAAGAGAGAGTGGTATGGATGATTGGAACATTGTTGCGGCCAAGACCCTAGTTGGGAAGATTCGCGGCCGGAAATACACATCATCGCGGCTCCAACGGTGGACGCGAGAGATATGGAGTGATTCCCTTGACTCACTCCCGCTGGTCGGGGCTTTGTCCAAAGGCTGGTTCTCTCTCACCTTCGCCCGGCCTGAGCAATCTGATTGGGTCCTCAAGCAATTCTGGCATCTGGAACTGCATCCTGTCCACCTCAAACGTTGGGTGCCCCTCTTTGATCCAAAAAAAGAGAATGCAGGTGCAGGCCCCATCTGGATGAGGTTGCCTGGACTGCCTCTGCATTTCTGGAATGAGACTGCGCTTCGGAACATTGGGGGCCACTTCGGTCAGTATCTGGACCATGACCGCTCCTACCTAGCCACGGGCAACAGAGCAGTGGCTCGGATCCTGATCTTCCTTGACACCAGAGATGGCTTATTTGAGAATTTTATTATGATGTTCGATGGGTTGGAGTGGCAGCAACCTCTTGACTATGAAGGCGTGCCCTTCCGATGTAGAAAATGCTAGGAGGTTGGTCATCTTGGAATAAAGATTACAAGTAGAAATACACAACATAAACTCCTATGATATTTAGAGGTAAATGTAATATTCATTGACTTTAACATTATAATATGTCAAAATTCTTTCTCAAGTGAGACATAGTGAATCAAAAAAATTATCATTAAAATCACATAAAAAAAATTGTTGCATTTTTTCCTTTGACAATAATTCATTGTTCTCCTTATTTGAACAATTATATTTCATACAAAAAAACAACCATTTGCACCATTTAAAACTACAAATAATCCACCTGCCATGTAAATTGCATCCAAACCACTCATTATTTTTTCTCTTCTTTGTTTTATTTGCAAAATCCAATTTCTGATTATCAGCCTCCTCCTCTTTTATAATTTGTTGCAATGAATTTTTAGTTTCACAAATACACATTCCATGACTCAAAATCACTCACAATTGCACAATGCTATTCTTTAACAGATTCCACCCAAACTATCACATATCACCTGAATCCGGTATATCATAAAGTTAAATAATGATTTAACAATATAAATAACACTACTATTTAAAGGTTTTTTAGTATCAATTATAATAAATAATACCAGGAAAAAATACTCTAATTTTTTTTTTTAAACTTGAAGATGTTCAATTGTAAACGTATTAGTCAATGCACTTCAAATTATACCAAATGCCAATTGACCAAAAAATTCAAATCTAAGTATCTAAAATCATTTGAAAAACCTTATAATTGTCTTTAAGTGTTTAGACATTAAATGCTCTTAAACACCGCAATTGCCAATAACAAAGGTTGTAAAGTTCTTTAATTCCTTCTAGTTCCCATTTGTCTTTTATTGCTTTCCACTTGTTCTAAAAAAAAAAAAAAATGAGCATGACTGAGCTACATAAAAACATTAATATTATTCCATAATTCAATTTTATTTTTTTAAGTTTATATTTCCACCTAGAGATAATTAATTCCTTCTAATTCCCATTTGTCTTTTATTGCTTTTCACTTTTTCTAAAAAAAAATAAAAATGAGCATGACTGAGATACATAAAAACATTAATATTATTCCATAATTCAATTTTATTTTTTTACGTTTAGATTTACACCTAGAGATAATTAACGTGTAATTTAACCCCAAATTAATGGAACGAATAAAATTCATTTAAAATTTTTAAATTTTTTTGGATATTTCCTTCTCTAGATAAAAGTATTTGGAACTTTAACGCAAATTCAAACTTGCATAAATGTCTACAACATCTTAACCATTACGATCCTATATCTATAAAATAAAAAGTACATGCAGAATCAAAACATTTTCAAGTAACGTAGTAATCACTTTATTGAATCCTAAAAATATATATTTCAAAGGTCCGTTATGGATATTATGAAGGCGATAAACTAGTGCATGATCCATTTACATAAAACACCTAGATAGAATAATTTATATTAGTGATTTGTATATATGAATTTATATTTTTATTGCTCAAATCAATTATTTTTTTTCCCATAACATTTCTTCATTGAGTACCAAGAAATGCATCTTGATTTACAAAAAAACACTGATAAAAATGCTAAAATGCTTTTAACTATATATCATTAAATAATAATATTATAATTACATAAATATATATATATATATATATATATATATAATACAAGAAAATGTGTTATTTTTTTTTTAAATTCAATATAAAAGAGACAAATTCATAATGACATCAAAGAATACCAGCTGAATAAGAAATTTTAACATCCATGGAATTTAAAATAAGTAAATATAAACAACTTTATATAATAATTCAATACTCTATTTATTTATATATAAAAACAACAAATTTTGATAGTAAAACATTTTCGCTTTATATAAACAATTAAAAAAGTACAACAATATTGAAATTTAAATATATGTTTATTTTTATATGGAAATGTTCATATATATATATATGAAAATGATTATAAATATAACTAATTTGAAATTTAATTAATTATTCGATATTCCAAATAGTTAATTTACAAAATATATAAATAAAATTAAATTCAAATTCAAATAATATTTAAATTCACATTACATCATCTTAAACTAAGTCTCTTTTTATTTTATAAAATTTAGTAAAAATAATTAAAACTCTTATTGATACCTTAATTTGTTTTGCAACCATCAACAATTTTAAGCAAAACCAATTAAACTTAACAATTTAGTGATTTGGCACAATTTAAAAAATTAGTAAAAAAACAAAACAAAAAAGAAAGAAAGGACATGACAAGAAAAAAAAGTAAAAAAGATCTTAATATAAAAAAGATCTAGATATAAAATATACTATAAACCAAAAGTTAAATAAACTGCAAAGTTGTATTTTAAATATAAATTGATAAATAGCTAAAAAGTATAAAAGAGTTTAACTATTTTATATACATTTTAAACTAATTTGGATGTTTATTTTTTGAATAATATAAATATATATATATATATATATATATATATATATATATATATATAGTATTTTTAAGTATGGAAATAAACTTAATATTTTAGAATCCATTTTCTAAAATTGTGATTTAAATAAATATTTTTTAAATTTAAAACAAAATTGATGTAGAGAAGGATAAAAAGGTAAAATATCAAACATAAAAACTATTTCCTTTCCTATTCATATCTACAAAAACAATTATTTTTTATTTTTAAGATGAGGCAATGAATGTATAATAAAAACTAATTTTATTATTTATCTAACATTAAGTTCATATCATATCAACTAATGATAGACTTTATCATAGAGTTTATTTAAGTGGTTTATAAAAAATAGTAATAATATTAGTAGTGAACCTCAATTCTAGAAAAAAAAACTCAAAAATTGTGGTTTCAATCCATATTAAATAAAAAAGTACATTATAACTCTGTATATGAAAAAAAAATAAAACATGGTAGAATAAAATACAATTTGCAAGTAACAAATGACATCATTACTTTGAAATCTCAACACAAATGATAAGCACTATGAAACAAGATAATTTGATCTCAACAAAAATGATAAGCACCATGAAACAATATAATTTGACTATTGTTGCTTATTTCCTCATAAAACAACATAGCACTTTAATCTCACCTAGTATCAACATTAATGTATATATGAATAATTTTGATTAAAATAATATTTAAATATAACACATATGACGATCTCCAATCAATTTGTTAGCCCTCGTGCCAATTTGCATGTATTAATGTAGTTGGAGCTAATTTGGTCGGGTACTGTAAATAATCGCGAGTGTCTAGAGACACCATTCAAACGACAAGGATGACTTTCGACCTCATATCCAGGCCTGACCTACGACTTCCTTTGAGTAGGGACCACAAAATAAATATGTGCATATAGTTGTGCATGTTTACAAAGCGCCGAATAGGTCATAGAATGCCATAGAACTATTCAAAAGACAATTCCGACCTCCAAACTCATACCCAAGCCAACCTCCGATTTGCTTCTAGTAGGGCCCACAAAAGAAACATATATGTATATTTTTTCAATTGTAGAAATTTTTGCTAGAACAATTTTCAACCATACACACTCCTGTTCAGGATTGGAACACAAGACATGTGGGGACCAAACCTCCCACCTAATTGTTGGATCACATCCTTATAGTTTCCCTCTTATAATTTATTATTTTGTTTATATATATATATATATATATATATATATATATATATATATATATATATATATATATATATATATATGATTCTTATAAGATCAAATGTTTAAAACATGTGAACCCGTTATCTCTTATTTAAAGAAAAAAAATTAATGCGAATACGTTTATTTTTTTTCTAATAATACAAATAAATGAGAAATAAACAATATAAATTATCATAAAAACTATTTCTTTGCTTATTTATATTTATAAAAAACTTAAATTTACATTAACATTTGTTTTCTTTGCCAAATGTTAGAGAGTGAATGTATAATAACAACTAATTTCATTAGTTAGTTAAGATTTAATTTATAACATATCAAATCATGATAGAGTTGATCATATAGCTCATTTAAAACATCTATAAGAAATAATAATAATACTAGTAGTAAACTTGGATTCTAGGAAACAAAACACAACAATTTATATTTTCAATTCATATTGAATAAAAAATTTAAATTACCAATAGAGTACTTTAATCTCATCTAATATCAATATTAATGTATATGTCAATAAATTTGATTAAAATATATATAAATCAAACATATATTGCAACCTTAGTTGAATATTTCTGACCTAGCACCTCGCACCAGCCCAGGTGAACTATTGAATCTGGAGTCTAGAAGTGTTAGTAGTGAGGAGTGCCTATAAAGACCATTCAAACGAGAATACTTGCTTTCAGTAGCCTATCACAAAAGAAATATGTGCGTATAGTCATGTGTGCTTACAACGGCCACATCCAACCTCATAGTTAGCTCGACCTCTGACTTGCTTGTAAGAAAGCCCATAAAATAAATAAATGTGTCTATAATATATTATTTTGTTTTTTCCATATAACATATTATTTAATATATCTAATTTAAAATACGTTATTTTTTTATCGATACAAAAATAAATTCAACAAATTATTTTTATAAGACAAAATTATTTAAAGCAACTCTAGCGAAAATATTATTATTATTTATATGTAACTTTTTAACATAACAAATCCAAAAAATAAGTAAAAATTAAATGAAATCAGTTTTAAAATGCTTAAAATATATGAACCCCTTATCCCTTGTCTAAGGAAAATAATAATGTCAACATGGTTCATAAATTTGAGAGTGTAAGCTTCTGTGATCTATATCATATTAAAATCAATCTTCCACGAAATCACATGAGAAATTTTAGAACCTACATTAAAATCAATCTTCCAGGAAATCACATGAGAAATTTTAGAACCTACGAGTTTCGAACTACTAACTGTAATTCATCATTAGGATACTGAAGAATGACTGATCTGACTATCACATTTATATCATGCAGAAAGGAGCAACGGTCAAAACCTCAGGAAAAATTATAGATGTTAAAAAGGGTCAAAAATAAAATAAATAAAAATAAAAATATCATAAAATAAGATCTTGTCAAATAAAATAAATAAAATGATCAAACTTAAAACTAAAGAAATAGTCAAAATCCTACCAATAAAGACCAAGTCAAAAATAAAATAAATAAGTAAGTAGATAATTAAAAGAAAACTCCAATGTAATAAAATAAAGACCATGTCAAATAAAAATAAATAAAAGAATTAAACTTAACTAATAAATAGCCAAAATCATAAAATAAAGACTAAGTCAAAAAATATATTGAATAAAAATAAAAATAAAAATATAAAATAAGATACAATAAATAAATAAATAAATAAATAAAATAAACTAAAATAAAAATAAAATAAAGTAAAACATAACAAAAGATAAAATAAATAAATAAATAAAATAAAATAAAAATAAATGAATGAATAAATTAATTAATTAAAATAAAATAAAAGTAAAAACAAAATAAAAGTAAAAATTTAATAAAATAAAAATCTAAATAAATAAATAAACTATATATCTAAATATAAATTAATCCATATAAATAATAAAATCAAAATTAAAAATAAATAAAGATTTAAATAAAAATAAAACAATAATACTACCTAAAAAGAAATTATAATAAAAGTATGTTAGCAATAGAATTAATAAACCAAGCAAATATATATATATATATATAGAGAGAGAGAGAGAGAGTAAACGACAAGAGGAAGGACTCTTACTGGGAGCAAAGAGATGGAATCCAACAATTGCTAACTTTCCACCCATCATCCCTATTCAACGTACATGGCCTCTTCTCAATCTCAATAGCTTCCGTAAATTTACGGTGATGGAAATGCTCAACCCTAGCGATGACTCTGGACTCTTCCATACAAATGTGATGCTTCGTCTTTTCTGCATGCTCAGTTAGATCTAAGCACTTTGTTATACCATGCCTAATATCCGTAGAATGCTCTTGAATCCTTTTATTAATTGATCAACCAGTTTCTCCAATGTAGGGAATCCCAGAGGAGCACAGAATCAAATAAACACCTTTCACGCTTTTGGGGTCCAACAGGTCTTAACCTGATTTAAGGGAACCACAAATGGTGTTCAAGGGTTTAAAAGAGGAAGAGATCTTATGCTCCTTAAAATCTAAGTGATCTTGTCAGTGTACCTTGTATAAAAAGCAAATGAACTTTACCAACAAAATCACTTTTTACATTTTTCTGATTTGGACCTCTGCTAGCATTCATGAAAGCCTTCAAACCTTGACTTTTACTATAGCCATTCTCTTCAAAGACCCTAAGGAGATGGGCCTTCTCTTCATCTAAATGATCATTATATGAAATTCTAAGAGCTCTTGTGGCTAAAGTGTTAAGGACTCCAAATTTTTGAGCTGGAAGATGATGAGAGCAAGAATGCAAATATTGCTCAGTATGAGTTTTCTTTCGAAAAACACGGTGCAAGAAAGATCCATTATTATTTCTAGAGATGAGGACATCAAGGAAAGGAAGGCTTCCATCAGTCTCAGTTTCCATTGTGAATCTTATGGAGTCAGATTGATTATTCAAGTGCTTATGAAAAGAATCTAACTCTTGACTTCCATGCAACCAGTTTATGAAGGTGTCATCCAAAAACTGCTTCCAAACCTTAGGTTTAAAAGGAGCAGAAGCCAAAGATTTAGATTCAAAATATTCCATAAAAAGGTTAGCCACCACAGGGGAGAGCGACGAACCCATTGCAACACCACAGGTCTGCTCGTAAAATTCTCCTTCAAAACTAAAAACGGTTGAAGTAAGGAAAATTTCTACCAAGTTTGCAGTGTCAGGATCAGTGACACGTTTGATTACCTCCACTCCCTCCATGATAGGGATATTCGAATAAAGGGAAAACACATCAAAACTAACCATAGAGTCTTCCAGTTTGCATTCCTAGCTTTTTAACTCTTGGACAAAAGAAGCAGAATCTTTCATGAAAGAATTTGAATGACCAACAAGAGGCTTCAGCTTACGCACTAAAAATTTCGCTAGGAGATAAGTCGGCCCACCAATAGTATTAACAATGGGTCTAAGAGGAATCTTAGGGAGCCCATAAATCCTAGGGGTGATAGGATTTCTTTCAATGAGCTTATGGCTTATAGAACCCACAGTGCTACTGGATTTAATAGCATTTGCCACAATATTGGAGACTTTACTAATAGGGTTCTTGGAGAGCTTCTTATAACTCCCACTATTAAAAATATGGTCAAGAATATTTACTTTATAATCCTCTTTATTCATGATCACAACTGCGCCACCCTTATCAGCCTTAAGGAAAACAATATCAGGGTTCTGATTAAGAGACTTAAGAGCCATAAACTCAGACTTACTAATATTGCTTCTAGGCGGTCTAGCTTTCCTAAGAGCCATAGCACAATCCTACCTAATAACATCCTGCAAGTTTTTAGGTAAATCTTTAATGCCATATTATATACTACAAATAATGTCATCTCGAGGAATATTTCTAGGAGCAAGAGAAAAATTAAGGCCTTTACCTAACAAAGAAACAATAGATGAATCAAAAGAAAACCTAGAAAGATTAATAACTTTATTATTATTATTAAAATTTAAATCACTATTCGAAATTCCACTAATGGAAGAAACCTTTTCAACCGAGCCATCAAATAAATGCTGGACCCTAGAGGAAACAAAGGAACAGGGGTCTGATGATTTATCCATCCTATTAACGCCAAGGACCGATGACAGGTTAACATCACGGTTACCTACCACAAGGCCTGAAGCCTTCAACTGAACATGACTATCACTTACCGATTGAACACCTCCTGAAACGCTAAGTTTTGCTGAACGCAAATCACTGCTTCTCGCATCCTCATTTCCACTCGATACATGCAAGAGACCTGCCACAGGACAGAACATTGCAGATTTCTCTTCTTTTCTGGAACACACACCACCAAAGTCATTCAAATCAACTAGCCTTCATCCAAAAGTGGAAATCGACACATGTTTATTACAATTATTGAAACCTAAAGGCAAAATTCTATAACCCGTTTCAAGTGACTCATCAACATCAAAAAGATGGTGAAGTGGACTTATTTTCTCAGAGCATGAAGGCTCCTCCAAAGCCGAATCACCACTAGTCAAGCGTTTAATTGAGGAATCACCAGACACTTCCTCATGCCGTTGAACGACTTCAAGGGCTTCAATTCCACACTCGCTAGGCTCAGCATAATGCTTCTCCATAATCAATGGATCAACCACCGAATCCTTTTCTATCTTATTCGTTTTATGGAACCATCCATTGGAAACGGTCCATAATTTACCTAACACTGAACAAGGGAGAGAGGAAGCGATTCTACTATTCGACCGAGAATGGGTGCAAATCAATGTGTCTAGAGTTGAGACCTGCTCACAACTTATCATGCTACGCGAACCGCCAGTAGAACAGTTCTCCAACTTTGCGCGATCAGAACTGCGATGCACACATCTCTCAAATTTCTTCAAATGCTTCTTCTTAGCCACTTCCTCCATACCTTCAGCTTTCAAGGCTAAAACAACATCGATCCTCATCCATAGCGAACCTGCAACAACGAAAGACAAAATTAAACGTGAGATGCAACTTCAAGATGGCTCGAACCTCAAAGTTTTCCAAGATGGGTTGGAGGTTGGTGTTTTCCTTATGATTCTTCTCCACGGACATGCTGACTACCTAAACACAAACTCCCACCCGACCTCAACTACTAGTTTCCTTTGACTCCAAAGAAACCCAAAAAAATGAAATGGAAAGGGATGCCCTTCTTCTAAATTTGATTTTTTTAAACGTATTGTTACCACCGCGGCTCAAGCATTTTCATCTATATGCATAAAATTTAGGAAGAACCTTCAATTTAGAAAATCCCACCATTGGAAACTCAAAATACTAGTAGCATTCATCTAAAACTTTCTCCAATGTCGTTGAAAGTTGAATTTTGGCCTTAATTATTTTATGCCCTTGATTTTCTACTTGTGAATTATCTCATACTGTAATTTCCCGTGAGTTAAACTATAATTTTTATTCCAAAAAATTAGCGTTTAGAAGAACAAATTAATACCATCAATGAGAAAAATCACAAACTTAGGATGAAGCCTCGAACTACAAATTAAACGATCTAACAAAGCTTATTTATCTATTTTTTCATATATTTATTGCGCAAGATCTTTCTGGAAATTGAAATATAGGTCAACTTCCGACATCGCAAATTTTAGAAACTTAAAATGTCACATCTATGCATTGTGCCTGACATAGCTCGACATTATTTCCTTCGCCACCTCGATATTCATACCAATATAACTTAGGCTGCCTGACTGTTCAAAAGACCGCGACATCGAGTCTGCATTGAGACCTTGTCCACCAGAGAGTTAAAACAGAAACACCCGTCAACTTTCGACATCCTAAGTTTTAGAAATTTAATAATTACACATCCTTGTGTCTATGCATTGCCTCAAAGTGAGCTTAGAATTATTTTCTTCCGTGGCTAGATGTTTATGTCAATAGAAATTCGACCCCGAACTATATAAAATAACATGATATGGAGTCTGAGCCGCCGCCTTGCTCATGAGCCATCCGAAAATGCAAAGATCCCTATACTCACAACTTCATAAATTTTAGAGTAAATTCCAGGAAAACTACGCTGTAATCGTAACAGAAAAACATGAATCGAGGTGAGCAGAAAATTTAAAAGCATACCACATGGAATCGGGGTCGACACCTTGCTCATAGAACTTCCGCAAATGCAAAGATGAGCCGACCTACGACTTAGTCATGCTTAGCCACTACTGATTTATTCCTACAATATTGCATCGAAACAATCAAAATTTGACCCATAAAGTATTTAATGTTTCTTTTAAAAAATAAAATCACCCATTACACCAGAGTTTGCCCAAACAATTCTTATGTTCTAAATTCTAAAATCTAACCTTCATATTCTATTAAAAAAATGAACTATTAGAGCTCGAAATTATGCACAATGGCCTTCAGCAAAAGTTTACTACTCGCATCCCGCGAAGTTAAAAAAAAACCACTAGATAACAACAAAACGTTGACGACGAAAAGTTATGCCACAAAGAACACGCACGCACATAAATAGCAAATCCAGCCTCAATGAGTGCCATAATAACCCCTTTGAACACCAAAAACAGCAAAATCCTGTTATCGATAATTCATTAACCACAAAAATTTCTCCACAAACGGTTTCAAAACCAAATTTACACTACAAAAGCTGAAAACAACCCAAGTTAACTCCCAATTCTACGAACTATAGCCCTTTCCTAATGTTATACAATTAGATCACCCTGAATTTGTCGTGCAGGGCAGGATAACGTCCACCCTCGAACTAATAGTTTGGAACCCATCATAGATGTCACTAGATAAACACAGTGACATAATAATGTTGAATGTCTCTCTGATCCAGAAAAAACAATTTTATCTATACATTTTACGTGTACAAATCTCAATTATATTTATATATTTCCAATCGGCTTTGTCATGGTAAGAAAAGGGTGGCGGAATAACTTGCGGTGTAAGTCATCGACATACGGCAGAATCGATGTTCATTTGGCCTAAAAATCACTTCGACGCCCCTTATATGTTTTTGTGCTGTGCGAGACCAGACGAGAGGGTGGAGCTGTTGATTTTGTAAGAATGCGAGCCCACTTCCGGACTACTTTGAGTTTTTTCTGAAACTCACTACGGCGCTGCTTGTTTTGGTGGTGTCATGGAGCTTTTTCGTCAGGTTAAGAAACAGGAAGCTGCCCCCTGGGCCTTTCCCGTTGCCCATCATCGGAAATATGCTTCATATACTGGGAGGGCTTCTGCACCAATCACTGGCAGTTCTTTCTCTCAAATTCGGGCCTCTCATGTCTCTCTACTTCGGCTCCAAGCTCGTCTTAGTCATCTCTTCTCCTGATATGGCCAGGGAGTTTCTGAAGGCTCATGATCTGATTTTTTCCAGCAGACCTCCATCAATTGCAGGCAATGGCTTGTTGTATAATTCTTCGGACGTCGGCTGTGCTCCATATGGCCCTTACTGAGGCAAATGCGTAAGTTCTGTGTTTTACAAATGCTGAGCTCCAAACGATTGGATTATTTTTGTTTTATAAGAGAAGAGGAAGTCTCTGCTATGATTCGCTCTATTATTAATTCAGAGCATCCTGTAAACATTGGCCAAACTGTGTGGACCCTGACCAATGATATAATAATTTGCAGGATGACTTTGGGCAGAAATTATTCTGACTAGGACTTCATTGGCAATAGAGGAGTCAAAGCAATGATCAAGGAAACTTTTCTTCTACTTGGTGGTTTTAATATCGGAGATTACATACCATACTCAGCCTGGATGGATCTGCAAGCCACAACCGCCGCCTCAAAAGAATTCACATCACTCAAGACAAGTTGCTAGATAAAATAATAGAGGAACACATTGCGCAGAATGTCCCTGATGTGCCGCGAGATCTGGTAGATCTTTTGCTCGCAGCCTCTGCAGATAAAGATGTGGAGTTACAAGTTACACGAGACAATATAAAGGCCATTATCTATGTATGTAAGAGATCATGTATTTGTAAGAGTTTCTTTCAAAGCTAAACAAAAATAATTAAATCTAAATGGATTATATTGATATTATATATTGGAGTAAGCTATAATGCGACTTTTTGGGAGATTCCGATCCTCGAAAAGTCCATTATTCCGGCATCGGGTATAGTGGGCCCCGGGAGCCGTTATCCTGCAGGTAACCGCTACGTCTACGCTCCGTTAGTGCCCTTCCGTTACTCTGTTCGTCAACACTCCGTCCATCAACAGCTGGCTGCGTGCAGGCATTAATGGCGCTGCCAACTCCACCACCCTTCCAGCACCCACTGCCCGCGAAATCGATTTCAAAATTGATTTTCAAATCTCTGAAACATTCTCTGCAGCCCAGAGCACGAGCAGAACAGCAGAACAATAGCTTGAAACCTTAATCGATCGCTGCCCAGGTACGTGATCTGTGTGTACGCCTATATCGAAGGATGATCCATTTAAATGATTGTAAATATTGACGTGCTTCCTGAAAAATCTTTTGTTTGAACTTATCAAAATCAGAGAGTTTGTAAGAGCATGATCTTCCACTGTCAGAGTCATAATTGGATTCAGAATGTTGTGTTTTAACCAATGTTTCATCTTTCTTAACATTACTGGAGTTACTGGAATAAGAAGCATCTTGGTTGCTCCTCTCAGATATCCTTTTGCCATAACTTTCATGTTTTTCTTTCCTCGTAGTAAGAGGAGGCTTAGACATGCCATTAACATTTGCAACAGCACCAACCCTCCCAACTTGAGGACCAGAATGCTTCAGGTTTGCAAACTTAATCTGTGGTTTTGGATGCACTTTAGACAAACCACATTGAGATGATAGTGACTAGGTTCTCTTTTTACCATATATATTTGTTCTACAAGATATCGATTACTCTTTGGATTCTCATCTGTGTTTCCAATCCTGCAAGTGCGGATCAAAATTTCCATTTGCACTATGTCAACCATTTTAACCCCAACACCACATGAAACGGACTTCCAGTTATTGATAGAGCTAGTGTATGGTTGAATCAGAATCAAAGAGACACCGCATTATATAATACACTGCATTCCTATAATTTATAAGGCATGCTACATATTTCAGATTTTGTATTATATGCTTTGTAAACCTTTTTTTCTCCAATATAGTTATCACGAGAAACAGACTTACAGATATTGAAAGAGCTAGTGTCTATGGTGGGATCAAAATCAAGACGAATTTGTCAAATACACTGCATTTCTATCATTTATAAGGCATACCAAATATTTGAGATTCTGTTGTATATGGCTTGGAAACCGATTTGCTAGTACGCCTATCCTATAATTTTCAGAAGTGCGGTGTCCATATCCCTTCTTATTTTCCTGACTATTGAAACTCAGGTATTATTTTTTCCTTTTCTGATTTTAAATAATTAAATATTGAACACGAGATTTTCAAAGAAGAACAGCAACTGCAGACAATCATTTCTTACAAGCAGGAAAACATGAAGAAAAATTGCAGCATTCACTTGAGATGGATAAATAACAATCAACTTAAAACAAGCAAGAAACAATGCTTACAATTTTTATGTTTTGAGATCTCATGGTTGTTCTACTTTAAGTTATGGTTCTTCACAATGAATTCTTAAAATTTACAAATTTCATCTTCTGCAATTCAGTTTCTTTCCATTTTGTGTTGGGATTCTTATCCACAATTTTTTCAATTTCCACTATCCTTTCCAGCCAACATACTAAAGTGGCTATGAGTTAATGAAAGAATTTGTCTCAGCAATAATATTATCAGTCTTCTCTTGAAAACTAGGTGAGGTGATCTTGTAAATGTTGGAGATCATGCACAGCAAATTAACACACAGCAATTTATCAAGCACATAAAGACACAGTGATTTAACGTGGTTCACCCAAACCTCCTGGGCTACGTCCACACAACACGTACCTTACAAATCTTCATTAATAAACAGGAGATTACAAACTCTCACACCCACACTCCATTACAAACAATCCGTATGGATACCTGTTATATAGCCAGGAGAATCAAACTGCCTCATAAATCCTCTCAACACAAATATAGGATGCATTAACTCTCTCCCCAACAACCTGGAGCTAATCTAGGAACTAATTCCTAATTTTTGTCACCTACTGAGATTTTTGCCTATTCTATTCAAAACAGAAAATCTCAACAATCTCCACCTTGACAACAATTAGCCTGATGCCCTGTTATTATTATTTTATCTCTTCTGCAAGCCAAGAGAAGCCAAACACCAACGCAGCTTCTCCAACAAAACTGGTTTCGTAAACATGTCTGCACAGTTTTCCTTTGTATGCACCTTTTCAAGAGAGACTCCCCTTTCAGTAATAACCTGTCTTACAAAATGGTACTTAATTGGAATATGCTTTGATTTATTATGATAGGCCGGATTCTTAGCCAAATGTATTGCACTTTGACTATCACAAAGTAACCTGATGTTGTCCTGTAACCTACCAAACTCACCAAGCAAACCTTTCAACCAAACCGCCTCTTTGCAAGCATGAGAAGCAACAATGTATTCTGCTTCAGTAGTGGATAAAGCAACAATGTTATGTAGCTTTGACATCCAGCTAATAGCTCCACCTGCAAGAGTAAAGACGTACCCTGAAGTTGACCTTCTCTTATCCAAATCACCTGCAAAATCAGAATCAACATATCCACAAACATATTCACTGCTTTTATTGTAAGTGATACAATGACTACTTGTGCCTCTCAAATACCGAAGCACCCATTTCACTGCTGACCAGTGTTCTTTTCCTGGATTTGCCATGTACCTGCTGACAACCCCAACTGCATGTGAAATATCTGGTCGAGTACAAACCATCGCATACATCAAACATCCTACTACATTGGCATATGGAATTCAAGACATATAATCCTTTTCTTCATCTGTATTAGGACATAAACTCGAAGAAAGCTTGAAATGGGAAGCGAAAGGGACTGACACAGGCTTCACATTATTCATACCAAACCTCAAAAGTATCTTCTCAACATACTTCTATTGTGATAGCCATAGCTTACCATTGCTCCTGTCTCTGAAAATCTCCATGCCCAAAATCTGTCTTGCTGCTCCTAGATCTTTCATATCGAATGTCCTTGCCATCTGAGTCTTCAACCTGTTGATTTCTTCAATGATTTTGCTTGCTAAAAGCATATCGTCAACATACAACACTAAGATAATGAACATGCCATTTTTCAATTGCTTGAAATACACACAATGATCATATTCACTTCTAACATATTTCCGACTCAACATGAAAGAATCAAACTTCTTATACCACTGCCGAGGCGACTGCTTCAGGCCATATAATGACTTCTTGAGCCTGCAGACAAATTTCTCATTGCGATGCTGAACAAACCCTTCCGGTTGTTCCATATAAATTTCCTCATCTAGATCTCCATGTAGAAAAGCAATCTTAACATCTAGTTGCTGTAACTCTAAATCAAACAAAGCAACTAAAGCTAACACAATTCGAATTGAAACTATTTTAACAACTGGTGAAAAAATCTCATGAAAGTCAATGCCTGCTTTCTGAGAAAACCCTTTTGCAACCAGTGGCGCTTTGTACCTGTCCTCCGTATCATTCACACCCCGTTTCACCTTGAAAACCCATTTGCATCCCACAGTTTTCCTGTCTTTCGGAAGCTCAACCAGATCCCATGTGCCATTCTACTTAAGGCCATCATTTCGTCCTTCATGGCTGCTTTCCACTTGTCACTTTTCGAACCTTCTATTGCTTCCTGATAGCACAGAGGTTCATTGTCATTAGCAATAAATGCAACTGAAGTAACATAATCATCATACCTTCTCGGTGGCCGTTTGATTCTTGTCGACCTCCTTAAGGATGTTTCTGGTGCTTCCTCGATTGGCTGACTACCACCTGTAGGGACTTCTTGCCGATCAGTATCTGAGACCTGTTCATGATCTAAACCTGAACCCTGTTCATATTCTAAAACCTGTTCATGACTAGTATCTGAACTATGGTCATCATGACTATCATTAGAAGAGCTTTCAAACTGAATGTGCTGAAAATCAGATACATCATTCTGTTTCAACCTACTATCTACATATAACTGTACAAGAGAGGATTCATTAAACCTTACATCTCTGTTGATGATGATTTTGCGGGTAGTAGGATCCCACAATCTATATCCCTTTGTTCCAACACCATACCCAACAAAGATATACCTTTTAGACTTTGGATCTAACTTAGTTCACTAATGTTTAGGCACTAGAGCATATGCATCACAACCAAACACTCTGAGTTTAGAATAGTCACAAGGGTGTCCTTTCCATACCTCTTGCGGAATTTTGCAGTCTATCACTGTTGATGGCGACCGATTTATCACATAACAAGTTGTAGCCACAGCTTCCGTCCACAACTCCTTTTGCAACCCGGCGTTACTCAGCATACTCCTTGCTCTCTCTAGAAGAGTCCTGTTCATGCGTTCAGCAACTCCATTTTGCTGAGGAGTATAAACCGTGGTCTTATGTCTCTCGATCCCTGCATCCTTGCAATAGCTGTCAAACTCTTTGGAAGTAAACTCACCACCATTGTCAGTTCTTAAACACTTTATTGTTCTACCAGTGCTGTTTTCTACCAATGCTCTAAACTGTTTGAAAATTGTAAAAACATCAGACTTCTTTTTCATCATGTAGACCCACACCTTCCTAGAAAAATCATCAATGAACGACACAAAATATGACGAGCCACCATATGACGCTGTAGGGGCTGGACCCCAGACATCTGAATGAATATAATCAAGTATCCCTTTACTAGTATGTTTGCCTGTTTTAAATTTTTGTTTACTTTGTTTTCCAAACAAACAATGCTTACAGAAATCTAACTTTCCAGACCTTAGATTAGGAAGTAACTTGCGATCAGCCAAAATTTTCAACCCTCTTTCGCTCATATGGCCCAACCTTTGATGCCATAGGCGAATGGAACTACCGTCATGTTCAGACACCGTAGACACATGAACTGACCCTGTTCTTCCTTCTAACTGAAACAGATTTCCTACTTTCTTAGCTTTCATTACTAGTAAAATACCTTTATAGATTTTCATAACTCCACCTTGAATTACAGTTTTATATCCATTCGTGTCAAGTGCTCCCAGTGAAATTAGATTTTTTCTTAAGTCTGGAACATGTATCACATCTATTAACAATTTAGTTGTGCCATCAAACATTTGCAGTTGTATACTTCCTATCCCAACAATATTAGATGTGACATCATTACCCATGTACACGACTCCATCATTAACTGATCTATATGTCTTAAACCATTCTCTATGAATACACATGTGGTTTGATGCACCGAAATCTAACAACCAATGTTGATCATGATTTGACATATTAACAGACAACACTTCGTCGCTCATACCTGAACCAGATGCCGAACCTGTATCTGTCGCATTTGCCTCCTTCTTCTCTGTCGATGAGTCTCCTTTCTTCTCTGTTTGCTGTCTCTTCCAGCAGTCTTTCTTCAAGTGCCCCGATTTGCCACAAAACCAGCACTTCACTTTGCTCTTCTTCCCTTTCGACTTTGAACGCGAATCGTTGCGCTTACCTGAGCGTCTTTCTCTAGAACGACCTCTAGCCATCATTGCCTCTGATGTAGAGGTGTCAGCATTCGACTTCTTCCTCGTCTCTTCAGACAACATGGCTCCAACCACATCGTCAAACTCAAGGACAACTGCATTACTGAAGCTTATGGAAGTAACAAAGTGATCCCACGATTCAGGCAATGTACACAATAGAGTTATTGCCTTATCCTCTGAATCAAAATTTACATCTAGACTTTGTAATTGTACCAATAGAGTATTGAAAACATTCAAATGGTCAGTAACCGAGGTACCTTCCTTCATCCGCAAACTGTACAGCTGCCGCTTCAGGAGAATCCGATTTGTCAAGGACTTCGTCATGTAGAGCTTCTCGAGCTTTATCCACAAGCCTGCGGCGGTCTTCTCTGACACAATGTTGAACAGAACGTCATCTGCCAGGCATAACCGAATTGCGCTCAGAGCTCTGTCATCCAACTCATCCCATTCATCCTCCGTCATGGAAGAAGGCCTTTTTCTCCTCCCCAACAGTGCTTTTGCCACGCCTTGTTGAACCAGCATATCGTGCATCTTAAGCTTCCAGATCTCGAAATTGTTCTTGCCATTGAACTTGTCAATTTCAAACCGGGCATTTTGAGTTTTCGCCATCTTGTTTCAGCAAAAAAACACAGTAATCTCCAGAACCAATTTTTCAAACAAAGAATGCCCTTTTAATTAAAAAATGCCTTAAAAAAAAAATTGCCCTTGCCTTCCTTTAAGTGCCTTTCACTGCCTTTTAAAAAAAAAAAAATTACCTTAAACAAAAAAACTTCCCTTTCATACCATATGCAATGGTAATTCATTATAAATCGACCTTTTTTAAATGGCATATTACAATGGCATACAAATCGATTTTAAAACTTCCCTTTCATACCATATCCAAATGGTATTCACATTACCATATCCAAATATCAAATCGATTTATTGTTTTTAAAAAAAACATATCACCACCATTACAAATCGACCTTTTTAAAATGGCCACTTCATATACCATGTGCCTTAAATCGATTCACAAAACTTCAAATCGACCTTTTTAGAGATCGAACTTTTAACCAAACTCCAAATCGATTAAAAAAAAACTTTTTATATGTAACCTTTTTTGAGATCGAACTTTTAGCAGCTGCTGCCTCCATTATGGACTACGGCATTGCAACACAAAATCGATTTAAAACAAAAAACCAGTAATGCACTAAACCTGCAGAAACTCCTCTGCTTCAAAGTTTCTTCAGAATCGATTTTCACATGTCCAGAAAAGCAATTTTAATGGCAAGCCCTTCCACTTAGCGTTCGATTACCACGGCATTCAAATCAGCGTATATCAACCAATATATGTTGTTAATTCAAAAAATCGATTTTAAGTAAAACTGGCATTTAAAAAAAAATGATTTTTATGAGCCCTCTGCATTTAAATCGTAGCGGAGTGAACCTGGAACCGGCTCACGGCTTTGATGTGGTTCTTCTCCATGCAAATTCAAAACATCCATTCAACGCATCAACGGATCAGCAGAAAACTGCAACGCAGGTTTGAAAAAACACACGCATCCGGCACCAGCGCCTCCATGCCTCCGGCACCAGCGTGCAAGACCGTTAGAAGCCAAGGTGTGCAAAACAAGTTACACACCGATTCACTGCACCAGCGATCAATACCTCCGCGCACATGTTTGAACACCAGCAATCAATACCTCCACGCACAGCAACAATTCTGCGCATCAGCACTCCAACATTCGCTCTGATACCAATTGTTGGAGATCATGCACAGCAAATTAACACACAGCAATTTATCAAGCACATAAAGACACAGTGATTTAACGTGGTTCACCCAAACCTCCTGGGCTACGTCCACACAACAGGCATCGGCAAATCTTCATTAATAAACAGGAGATTACAAACTCTTACACCCACACTCCATTACAAACAATCCGTATGGATACCTGTTATATAGCCAGGAGAATCAAACTGCCTCATAAATCCTCTCAACACAAATATAGGATGCATTAACTCTCTCCCCAACAACCTGGAGCTAATCTAGGAACTAATTCCTAATTTTTGTCACCTACTGAGATTTTTCCTATTTTATTAAGAATAGAAAATCTCAACAGTAAATTAAACTATTCCAAAAAATATCGGAGCATCCGAACTTTACACAGGTTTGAAATGAGGTTCATTTATGAGAGGTATTGAATATGATGATATATTAATTTGAATGAGAAGGCAGGCCAACCTTGAGAGGGCCCAATTCATTGAGGAATCCTGATTTGAAAATTGAGTGTAATTTACCCATTAATCGAATGTTTCCTGGTAAAGGGTCCGATTCATTGATTGCAGAATTGGACCATAAAAAGCTTATTATTCGAAAAGCACAGAAGGTCGGTAGATTGGGAAATCTGAACTTTGCGAAATGAATGTGCTTCACCAGGTTGGTAGTGGCTATTTATGTCGTCAAATGATTTAAGAGAATGGTCTGATTTCTAAATCAATTCATTTTCAACCAATCAGTCATTCACTATAGAAATCAGACCATTAAGGAGTAAGCTATAATCTATATGAATCTATAAAGGAGAATCGGTAAAGTGAGGGGCATGCACTATATGAAAATGAGAATCTTGTTGTTAGATAAGAACATCTGATGCAAATGTTCTATGGTATCTAGAACCAAAGGAACAAAGAATTACCATGCAGATATGTAGAAAACCAGATTTTCAATGAAAAGTTATATATAATAACCCATAGCAATAAAATAGTCATAAGGATGACGTAGGCTTTGCTGAAAATTGTCTTCTTGAAATGGTTTGATAGAGACAGATCACAGATTCCTAGCTACTCTCAAATTGTTTTTTCTGCTAGATTCAGTGGCTAATATAACTTGTGAAGCCTAGGAGCATTGCCACATTCCAGACTGAAATATTATTTATTTATTTTGTAATTTCTTGAATTAAAATTTCAATTTTGTGTGTTGAAACACTGTCCTTCGGCACCGTGATTGCCTCACACTGGTCATTGGGACCAGTTCAGCAACCAAACTGGCTGGATCAGTACAGAAGCGGTCCCTGAACTGGTTCAAAGACTGGTTCACTGCATTTAGTGGTTGAACTGGTCAGTTCTGGTTCTGGTTTGGACAGCTTTAAAAACACTCGGTCTAAAAATCTTAACAAGATACCTGTTCTGCAACGTTCCCTGCATTTGCATAAGCTTCTTAGCTCTTAGATGTCAATCCTGTGATCGTGTAAGCATGAGGAACCCAGGATCACCAAACCCAGGTACAGGAAATTCAGGGCATACTGCAAGCACAAAGCAAACACATACCTATCAATGATTAATCATTATAACTGAAGGAACTGCCCAACTAATCGTGTCTAAATGTAGTGTTTGAATGTTTGCAGAGGTGCATCATCCCAATATTGTGGCTTCACTTGAAGCACACACACAAAAACACCATCCCTCTATTTACCAGTTCAGTCAAGGTGCATTTGATGGGACACCTACTTGATGTAGTCAGTATTCTGATGCCTGTATTAATTCACATTATATTATTTTCTCTGATGAAAATTGCATTGTTATCTTACAGATACAATAACTTCTTCAATGGATCACCCTCCATTCGAACATGATTGGCTAATTGACAACACACAAATTGGTGATTTGTCAGGTTTGTTGCTAGGTCTTTGTTCTTAGTTTTCTTGTAAATTGTGTACTAGTTGTTGTTGATGTTGCTAATGTGGTGTATGAATGTTTGCATATTGAACCAGGGCAGAATAAATCGGCAGGGTTGAGGAAAGGACATAAAGGTTAGCCAACTTGTAGGCTTCTCAAACAAGTTATGAGAGAAACTGCAACATCTTCTTCTTTAATCTCCTACATACCAGAATTCATGTCATAAATGTCAATGCAGTTGATGATGCTATTTTTTTTAGGATTCTTGGTGTAGTGACCAACTTTTGTTACGTGTGATCCCTATCTAGGAGGAGTCGATTCTTAGGGTTTTCTTGGTTTCCCTAACTAGGGTGAAGAGAGCTTGAAATTGTTCCATCTTATGATAAGTTGAAAATATTTACATATACTTCATCATTTCTATATAAATTAAGTGTTTTAATGTTCCAATAATCGAGTACTTGCAAATTTGATAATGATCTTGTCTTCCCTTTCTTCATTGGGTAATTTCTTGCACTTTTTTTATAATGACAATTTGACATGACAAACTACAATAAATCATTGTATACAACAAAGACTGAATCCACATTTTTGCTTGATTGAAATTGATGTGAGTAGAATGTCAAAAATATGCATATAAGATTCTTAACCAATTAAATCATTCTTAAAATATGGTTCTTATCATCATGAGTTAACAGGTATATGAATCAGTCTTAAATTGCTTAGTTACTCTGTCCTAAATGGCCTATTCAGTTTACATGTGATACTACACCATCAATATTGAAAGAGAAGGCTCGACCATCCATACACTGTGATTTGACTATGTTCTTGACACTACAAAGGTTAAGTTTTGTTTCGGTCTCATTTAAATACTATGATCCAACTTTGGTTTCAGGCTCCCATTCTCTGTATCACAGACATTCCTAATTTCTGTTCAATATTTTGCACACAAGTTCAAAGCCCTGTGCATATTTTGGTGATCTAGTCCCTTTACTGTTTGATGAAAAGCTCAGTATAAATTTTACCTTTAATCTCAGAAATAATACACCTATATTTGACCTCCATTTCTCCAGTATTGTGATATTGATTGAAGAAATTTTGTGACCATAAATCTGAAGATCATCAACATCATTGGTATCTTATCTGAGAAGTAGAGTTATTTGGCCTATTCTATGAGCTAGAGTGAATTATTTTGAAGTCTGGTTGACCTAACAATGAATTGGGTTTCAAAAGATGAAAGATCTGGTTGAAACTTGTATGGATTTTTGCAGCTCCCATTATCAACAAAGAAAACAGTTGAGGGTTCTTGCGATCATCTGAAATAGATTGGTCTCCTCCATCCAAATCCATCAACTAATAGTACAATACTCCAAACTAAGCACATGGGTGAAAACAAAACTATCATAGTGGAAACAATATCCATAAAAGCATGCAACAACCATGTACCATTAGTCTATGAAATCTCCATTTGTGTCATCATGCAAGCCTCTAAATATATGTAAGGGGTAACACACCATACACTAGTTGATGTTTATTGGAGGTGAAGTTGTATGTTTATGAGAATTTTCATTACTGTTTGCACATTAATTGAATTGATTTTGATAGTAACGTACTTTGCTAATTGCTTCATTAATGTTGTTCATTCCACTCCAAGCCTCGTTTTCATCTTGCTGCCTTGACTTCAAAGCCCGAAATATAAGACACTTGTCCTCTTGAGATACACCTTCTTACAATGTAAAAATTGTACAATGTAAAGGGTAACACACCATATACTAGTTGATGGTTGTAGCTTACTGTTGTATATTAATGAAATGAAAATCCGGCAAACAGTAAACTAAAACTCCATAGAAGTTTTGGCTCTTAAAAGTGGATTAAAACTAAGAAAAACTATGCCAAAACTAAGGGTAAATCTATGGCAAACTATGTATAAAAATGATTTTAAGTTCAGGAAACTAAAACAACCCATAGAAAAGCAAGATAGAACTCTGTTTTGAATGCTGGAAATGAAAGTTATTACAGCAGGACAAAAAAAATAGCACAAATCATGACACATCATCGACATATAGCCATTGATAGGGATATATCAATGTGGAAATGCAAGTACATGAGAAGCACTCTCCTAGGACAATGCATACAAAATGCCAAGATGCCATTTCAATGCCAAACAAATCTCAAAAGCTGGGGTATTCCTCTAATTGAGTCATGAATCACCACATATCATTTAATGTTTTGGAGGGCTAGATTATCATAAAACCATGTGGAAGTGTAGTGTTATCTACAAATGATGAGAAAATATACCAAACATAATGCTACTAGGTTGAAAATATCCATGTGATGTAGGGTGCAACATCACCAAGTTAAGCATCTCATGAAAGATAAAAAAATACCCACTAGAAGGCTGATCCATCAATGAAAAGTGTGCAACATGAGAGGAGCACCACTAACAAAGCCATGATGACCAATCCAAAAATGAAATAGATTGGTCTCCTCCATCCAAATCAATCAACTAATAGTACAATACTCCAAACTAAGCACATGGGTGCAAGCAAAACTATCATAGTGGAAACAATATCCATAAAAGCATGCAACAACCATGTACCATTAGTCTATGAAATATCCATTTGTGTCATCATGCAAGCCTCTAAATATATGTAAGGGGTAACACACCATACACTAGTTGATGTTTATTGGAGGTGAAGTTGTATGTTTATGAGAATTTCCATTACTGTTTTCACATTAATTGAATTGATTTTGATAGTAACGCACTTTCCTAATTGCTTCATTAATGTTGTTCATTCCACTCCAAGCCTCTTTTTCAACTTGCTGCCTTGACTTCAAAGCCCGAAATATAAGACACTTGTCCTCTTGAGATACACCTTCTTACAATGTAAAGGGTAACACACCATATACTAGTTGATGGCTGTAGCTTACTATTGTATATTAATGAAATGAAAATCCGGCAAACAGTGAACTAAAACTCCATGGAAGTTTTGGCTCTTAAAAGTAGATTAAAACTAAGAAAAAATATGCCAAAACTAGGGGTAAATCTATGGCAAACTATGTATAAAAATTATTTTAAGTTCCGGAAACTAAAACAACCCATAGAAAAGCAAGATAGAACTCTATTTTGAATGTTGGAAATGAAAGTTATTACAGCAGGACAAAAAAACTAGCACAAATCATGACACATCATCGACATATAGCCATTGATAGGGATATATCAATGTGGAAATGCAAGTACATGAGAAGCACTCTCCTAGGACAATGCATACATAATGCCAAGATGCCATTTCAATGCCAAACAAATCTCAAAAACTGGGGTGTTCCTCTAATTGAGTCAAGAATCACCACATAACATTTAATGTTTTGGAGGGCTAGATTGAAATAAAACCATGTGGAAGTGTAGTGTTATCTACAAATGATGAGCAAATATACCAAACATAACGCTACTAGGTTGAAAAGATCCATGTGATGTAGGGTGCAACATCACAAAGTTAAGCATTTCATGAAAGATAAAAAATACCCACTAGAAGGCTGATCCATAAATGAAAAGTGTGCAACATGAGAGGAGCACCACTAACAAAGCCATGATGACCAATACAAAAATGAAATAGATTGGTCTCCTCCATCCAAATCAATCAACTAATAGTACAATACTCCAAACTAAGCACATGGGTGCAAACAAAACTATCATAGTGGAAACAATATCCATAAAAGCATGCAACAACCATGTACCCGTAGTCTATGAAATATCCATTTGTGTCATCATGCAAGCCTCTAAATATATGTAAGGGGTAACACACCATACACTAGTTGATGTTTATTGGAGGTGAAGTTGTATGTTTATGAGAATTTCCATTACTGTTTGCTCATTAATTGAATTGATTTTGATCCATAGTGAAATTTACAAGCACATTGAGTGTAAATAACCTCAATAACCTTAAAATATTATATCACAAACCATGAAAATATTACATTTGTTCATATACATGGAATATCAAACATTTGTCCAAAAACTTGTCACCCATACAAAAGACTCCAATCATGGTTCTTCTTTAGTGAAAGAACCATGTCATGATAGCCCCAAGGAAAATGATCACAACAACACATTCACATATTGGGGAACCATGCTGATGCTGATCAATGACTTCTCTTGCAATAGATGATGATACGATGGCATCTCTGACACCTCCATCTATAGCTGACGTTCCTCTAGAAAGTATATTAGTGGACATCTTATGAATGTTTGCATGGTAATGTATGCTAAAAGATTGAAACTGAGAAAACCACATTATTGATTCCTTGTAAAGCGGTTTGAGATTCACTTTTCGAACTTCAAAGATGCCTTTGATCTGATTGCATATGAGCTGCGAGTTTGTGAAAACTGTAATATCATTGACAACATAATTTTTTTCCTCCTTTAACCCCTCAACAAGGGCAATGTAGTAAGCTTCGTTGTTCGTTGTCCTCCCGTGCACTTCTATATTTCTATGCAACACATGATTTCTTGCCGCATTATGAAGCACATATTTTATAGTGGCTTCACCAGGATTAGGACGACAAGACACTTTGATGCACAACTCCCACTTTTGCACCATTATGTATGCTTAGAAGACCTGGAAAATAAAATAATATTAAATTCATATTAGACAAATACGATTAGATTCCAAACAAAAGAAAGGGGATGGTGAAGTCATTACAAAATAAATAATGAACCAAACTAGAATAAACACGTAACTGGATTTGGATGGTGAATAATAGATTCTATTATATCTTGAACTGCACTGCATTTCAGAACTATGATCTATGATTCAGCTCTTAACAATTTATACTGACAAACTAGAAATTCCCTTCAGAACTTAGAGTATTCAATGGTTATAAAGTTTAATAAGATTAAGAAAACCTTAATTTTTTTTGAAGATTACAAAATTTTGACAAACTTTGTGACATAATTCTTATTCTAATATTTTATTTCCTTCATTATTTTCCCTTAGATGTCTTTGTGCTAATTTTCATATTCAATGCACCCATTGTACTATCGATATTCAATACATTGTTACACAGACACACAAAGTTGATGGCTCCACACACCCCCTTTATCCTAGGCTATACAATGCACCTTGTTCTCTGGGTGTATTTGAATATGCTATGTTTTGTCCTTTTTTTTAATTTTTTACAACTTGGTAAGTGATTTGTATTACATCATATAAAAACTATAACATAACATTGTCTTACCATGTTTACTATGTTTATTGGTTTGCTTACAAGGTAAGCATTATTAGTTTCATAGCATTATTGTTTTTGTAAGTGGATGCAGAGTATTTGCTATAGTTTGCCACTGGGATGCAGAGTATTTTCTCAGTTTGCCACTGTATATGCACCATTGGATCTCTGTGCAGCCATTGGATCTGTGGATGCCCTGAATTATAGTGAATTGGATGCCCATAATGACAGCTGATAAGGCAAAATGTGAATTTCTCAATGCTCGCTGTGAGACATGGTTTAGAGAAACAAAGATTAATTGTGCATTGGTTTAACAAAATGCCCATATAGCATTGAGATAGCATTGTTTTAACAAAATGCCCATATGCTAGACAATGAGATTGTCAGAGTAGCTTTAGCCCATGGGCGAAGTTGGGCATCTTCAGTTGGGTTCTGTGGATGTATCTGATAGAGCATCAAATGTGTCAAAAAGCAGCTGCAAGGAGATGAATGATGATGCTATTCAGGTCAAGAAAAAGAAGAAAACTGAGCTGTGTGTTCCATTTTACAAGCTCTTTTCTTTTGCTGATAAATATGACTATTTGCTCATGTTCGTGGGAACGATAGGTGCAGTCATCCATGGTGCAGCCATGCCTGTCTTCTTTGTGTTCTTCGGAGAGTTGATCAATGGATTTGGAAAAAAATCAGAGAAATCCTACCAAAGTGGTGGATGAAGTTTCTAAGGTTTGTGTTGGATTACTTTTAAGGTTTCATTTAGACACGATTAGTTGGACAGTTCCTTCAGTTATAATGATTAATCATTGATAGGTATGTGTTTGCTTTGTGCTTGTAGCATGCCCTGAATTTCCTGTACCTGGGTTTGGTGATCCTGGGTTCCTCATGCTTACACGATCACAGGATTGACATCTAAGAGCCAAGAAGCTTATGCAAATGCAGGGAACGTTGCAGAACAGGTATCTTGTTAAGATTTTTAGACCGAGTGTTTTTAAAGCTGTCCAAACCAGAACCGGAACTGACCAGTTCAACCACTAAATGCAGTGAACCAGTCTTTGAACCAGTTCAGGGACCGCTTCTGTTTGGTTGCTGAACTGGTCCCAATGACCAGTGTGAGGCAATCAGGGTGCCAAAGGACAGTGTTTCAACACACAAAATTGAAAATTTAATTCAAGAAATTACAAAATAAATAAATAATATTTCAGTCTGGAATGTGGCAATGCTCCCAGGCTTCACAAGTTATATTAGCCACTGAATCTAGCAGAAAAAACAATTTGAGAGTTGCTAGGAATCTGTGATCTGTCTCTGTCAAACCATTTCAAGAAGACAATTTTCAGCAAAGCCTACGTCATCCTTATGACTATTTTATTTCTATGGGTTATTATATATAACTTTTCATTGAAAATCTGGTTTTCTACATATCTGCATGGTAATTCTTTGTTCCTTCAGTTCTAGATACCATAGCACATTTGCATCAGATGTTCTTACCTAAAAACAAGATTCTCATTTTCATATAGTGCATGCCCCTCACTTTACCGATTCTCCTTTATAGATTCATATAGATTATAGCTTACTCCTTAATGGTCTGATTTCTATAGTGAATGACCAATTGGTTGACAATGAATTGATAAAGAAATCAGACCATTCTCTTAAATCATTTGACGACAAAAATAGCCACTACCAACCTGGTGAAGCACATTCATTTCGCATAAGCTTTTTATGGTCCAATTATGCAATCAATGAATCGGACCCTTTACCAGGAAACATTCGATTAATGGGTAAATTACACTCAATTTTCAAATCAGGATTCCTCAATGAATTGGACCCTCTCAAGGTTGGCCTACCTTCTCATTCAAATTAATATATCATCATATTCAATACCTCTCATAAATGAACCTCATTTCAAACCTGTGTAAAGTTCGGATGCTCCGATATTTTTTGGAATAGTTTAATTTACAAGATCACCTCACCTAGTTTTCAAGAGAAGACTGATAATATTATTGCTGAGACAAATTCTTTCATTAACTCATAGCCACTTTAGTATGTTGGCTGGAAAGGATAGTGGAAATTGAAAAAATTGTGGATAAGAATCCCAACACAAAATGGAAAGAAACTGAATTGCAGAAGATGAAATTTGTAAATTTTAAGAATTCATTGTGAAGAACCATAACTTAAAGTAGAACAACCATGAAATCTCAAAACATAAAAATTGTAAGCATTGTTTCTTGCTTGTTTTAAGTTGATTGTTATTTATCCATCTCAAGTGAATGCTGCAATTTTTCTTCATGTTTTCCTGCTTGTAAGAAATGATTGTCTGCAGTTGCTGTTCTTCTTTGAAAATCTCGTGTTCCATATTTAATTATTTAAAATCAGAAAAGGAAAAAATGATACCTGAGTTTCAATAGTCAGGAAAATAAGAAGGGATATGGACACCGCACTTCTGAAAATTATAGGATAGGCGTACTAGCAAATCGGTTTCCAAGCCATATACAACAGAATCTCAAATATTTGGCATGCCTTATAAATGATAGAAATGCAGTGTATTTGACAAATTCGTCTTGATTTTGATCCCACCATAGACACTAGCTCTTTCAATATCTGGAAGTCTGTTTCCCGTGATAACTGTATTGGAGAAAAAAAGGTTTACAAAGCATATAATACAAACTCTGAAATATGTAGCATGCCTTATAAATTATAGGAATGCAGTGTATTATATAATGCAGTGTCTCTTTGATTCTGATTCAACCATACACTAGCTCTATCAATAACTGGAAGTCCGTTTCCTGTGGTGTTGGGGCTAAAATGGTTGACATAGTGCAAATGGAAATTTTGATCCGCACTTGCAGGATTGGAAACACAGATGAGAATCCAAAGAGTAATCGATATCTTGTAGAATAAATATATATGGTAAAAAGAGAACCTAGTCACTATCATCTCAATGTGGTTTGTCTAAAGTGCATCCAAAACCACAGATTAAGTTTGCAAACCTGAAGCATTCCGGTCCTCAAGTTGGGAGGGTTGGTGCTGTTGCAAATGGTAATGGCATGTCTAAGCCTCCTGTTGCTACGAGGCAGGAAAAACATGAAAGTTATGGAAAAAGGATATCTGAGAGGAGCAACCAAGATGCTTCTTATTCCAGTAACTCCAGTAATGTTAAGAAAGATGAAACATTGGTTAAAACACAACATTCTGAATCCAATTATGAGTCTGACAGTGGAAGATCACGCTCTTCCAAACTCTCCGATTTTGATAAGTTCAAACAAAAGCTTTTTCAGGAAGCACGTCAATATTTACAATCATTTTAATGAATCAGCCTTCGATATAGGCGTACACACAGATCATGTACCTGGGCAGCGATCGATTAAGGTTTCAAGCTGTTGTTCTGCTGTTCTGCTCGTGCTCTGGGCTTCAGAGAATGTTGTTGGGCTTCAGAGAATGTTTCAGAGATTTGAAAATCAATTTCGAAATCGATTTCGCGGGCAGTGGGAGCTGGGAAGGGTGGTGGAGTTGGCAGCGCCATTAATGCGTCCATGCAGCCAGCCTGTTGACGGACGGAGTGTTGACGAACGGAGTAACGGAGGGGCACTAACGGAGTGTAGACGTTGCGGTGACCAGCAGGATAACGGCTCCCGGGGCCCACTAGACCCGACGCCGGAATAATGGACTTTTCGGGGATCGGAATCTCTCAAAAAGTCGCATTATAGCTTACTCCTTATATATTGTCTTGATGTGTGGATGATGATGGTGGCAAGATATGTTGTCAGCTGGCACAGACACGTCCTCTGCGGGAATCGAGTGGGCGATGTCCGAATTGTTGAGGAACCCATCAGTGCTGAGGAAGGTTCGAGACGAGCTGGAACGTGTTGTTGGAATGGAGCGCATGGTACGTGAATCTGATCTTCCTCGTCTCCCTTATTTACAAGCCACGGTGAGAGAAACGCTTAGACTCCATCCACCAGGGCCGCTTGCCATTCCCCACTATTCTGAAGAAGCGTGCAATGTGTTAGGCTATGAAATCCCCAGAAACACTCGTATTTTGGTCAACGTTTGGGCGATAGGAAGGAACCCAAAGTCATGGGTCGATCCAGAGCGCTTCGTGCCGGATAGATTCATGCAGGATGGTTGCGTGGATGAACAAATTAAGAACTTCGAGTGGATCCCATTTGGAGCAGACAGGAGACGATGTCCTGGAGAGCTATTTGGAACGCTTCTTGTAGAGTTTGCAGTGGCGCAGCTAGTGCACTGCGATCGGAGGCTTCTTGATGACATGATTTGGGAGGAATTGGATATGTCTGAAAAGTTTGCTGGCCTCACCGTGACCAGGGCAGAAGAACTCGTGGCTGTTCCAACTTCTCTCCCTCCATTGGTACTTTAATCTCCACACAACATTCTGCTTCGCTTCACTTCACTTCACTTGGGACCTCAATAAAAACATAGCGCTGTTGAAATAACGTCTTTCAAATTTTCAGTTGGTCGGAGAACCGAGTTCTTTCTACTTTCTCACACTAAAATGGTATTGTGGTCAGGAATTAAAATGCCATTGGTCAAACACCTACCTTTTCATTTTAATAAACCTATCAAACTTTCTTAATACAAAGTTTAGTTTATCTATTTTTATGTAATAAGTTTAATTTATGTATTATTATTACTCTTTAATTTATGTCATTTAGATATTAAATTGATGTATGATATTTCTGGTTAGATATTAAATAGAATTGTTTTTAGTGTTATTTTTTGGAAATTTTTTTCTGGTTTAATTTCTTTAAAATTAAGTAGAAATTCAATGAAATTACAAGTTGGATGGGTAACCCTTAATCTAAGTGCCCTAAGGGTTTTTCATGGGGTTGAATCTATATATAGAGTAAAAAAAACCAATTTAAATAACACAAATCAAGATTTCACTTTCCAAAACATCATACTAAAATTAACTCGTACTAAATTGGTATACCACACTCACTTTTATATACAATTTGATTACTAAATTTACTAACACATACTTATTCTATCCTACTTTATCAAACTTTTAAAATTCATTTTTTAATTTAAATACAAGTGTTTAATTCGTTTTATAGCATAATATGCAATGACATATGTATTGTATTTGCCATTTTATTTTAATATAATTTAATTGAATTAAAAAATTATTAATTATAATATATATATATATATATATATATATATATATATATATATATATACCCTAGTCAGCTTTTTATAAAAAGTTGAAGTTTTTAAATTTATTTTATAATTTTATAATACATTTTATAAGATAATAGACCATAATATATAATCTGATTTCTTATTGTAATTTAAGTAAATAATATATATATATATATATATATATATATATAATTTTAGTTATTTTTGTTTGTTACCTGAATTTTGAGATTACTAAAATGTCTGATTTTTGGTTTGAGTAAGTATGATTTATGAGTATTTAAGTTGTTAAAATCATGATATATACTTAACATGATCTTTTCACCTAAAAGTGATTTCACAAAACAACATGTCACCTTCTTCTCTAAATTATATTTTTTATATTTTATATTTAAATATAATTTTTAATACGATAACAAATAAAATATAAAATTTAATTTAATTTAAAAATAATTTAATTAAATAAAAAATATAACAATGATGATGATTAACGTCTCCCTTAAAAGAAAGGAAAAATATATATTTGAAAATTCTATTATACTTTGGTTGTTTACGATTTGTGTTTGTAGTTCTATATCCTATATAAATATGTGTTTGTAGTTGTTTTCTTTATATATAAAGTTTTGTGTTTGTAAACTTACAATACGAATTTAAAATTTTATTTTTTGGTGGGAATAATTTTCTGTTTTTTTTTAATTGGAATATAGCTTTGTAATTTAAAATTTTATTTTTTTATTTCAGTTTAGTTGTGTACTCCATTTTATGGCATGATAATGAATCTAACTTATTTTAATTAAATAAAATGTATTTTTGTTATGATATATAGTTTAATTATGTTATTTATTAAATAATGTCATATAAAGTTGTGTGTTTAAGGTTATTTGAGATTTCCAAAGGTTTTATATTTATTCGCATGATTATGTTATTCATTTGATTATATGAAGGGTTTTTCTAAATATCATATGATTTTTTGTTTTTTGTTTTTTTTTTCTAAATTATGCTAATTCTATTATGGAAACATATTGTTATAAAACTGCCTCAGTTCAGCTGTGGGAGCCTGAAACTGGGCTTGATGTCCATGCTCTACCAAAATGACGAACTGCCCAGAGTGGGAAACTAGTTCGTTTAAGAGAAGTTGCATCACCCTTGAGAGGGAAACTGGTGTATAGTCCATTACATTCATCATAAGAAAAACAAAAAGAGACGGCAATAGCATGCAACTTCTGCTGCTGTAGACAACGAAAAAACAATATATCTTGCAAAATAGTGGAACGTAGGTACCAAATTGAACCAAGGCAAACCGGAGTTACTGCACGTGGGTTGGAGAAGGCGGCTCCTCCTCAATGCGACAACAGTATTGATCCTCTGAATCTTCTGCAGCAATGATCTGATCTCCATCTTTGCCTAAGATATTTGCGTCCACCTGCATTGAGAGATGATCCAGGTTTGGAGAAGCAGTATTACGGGGATCAACTGGACGACCTGAAGAAGTTGCAGCGGGGGCAGGGCGAAGACCAAGAGGATAGGGCGGTGGTCCAGACAAAGGAGGAGGATGGAGAGTCAACTCTTCTCGCAGGGTGACTGTAATGTAAGCAATGACAGTGGGGCGATTGTAGGAACAATCAAAGCGGAGCTCCGCCCTCTGCGAGGTTTGCCTCAGAATGTGACTTCCTCAAGGATGGGGTACAGGGGAAACGGGAGTCGATGAAACGCCATAAGGTTGAGAAGAGGGTTGATTGCCGTGGGCAGAGCCAGGAGGGCTGTCATGGCCCCATTTCCGCCTTTCAACATCCTCAGAAGGGATATCATCGCCGAGACTGGATGAGGGACGCGCGCTTGCAGGCCTGCCACGAGTTGCACCTCGGCGACACCTCATTCGGTGTCTGAGCCTAGGCATGGCGGGCGTAGCAACCTGAATTGGCCCGAGACAAGGAGAACAAGTCTGGACAGGGGTGAAACCACAGTAAAAGCCAAGAGGAACCTGCAAATTGGAGTTGGAGTGACAAAAAGCACTATGAGAAAAATGGCAATCAGGCGTTGTTTCGAAACAGCTGAACAGAGAGCAGCGACGCCCTGTCTGTGTGCGGACGCTGGGCTTTGCACAATCCACAGGGCATGCGCTACAAACAAGATGCAAAGAGCGGCAGACAGAGCAGGAGTGTTCTGGAGAGCCCGAGACAAAAGCCATTATGAAACCACTAGGCGAGCTGAGGATGAAAGAGTGCCGGCGTTGGACAGTTAATGCTCTGAGGGTAGGTGTATTGATGTCGAAATTAATGGAGCCACTGGGGGCCATATGGCCATCCCATGCGAGTCTCCTTGGGAGCTGCCCAGGGATGGATGTCCCGTCATACCAATTAATCATCCGCATCCGGAGTCTGTTTTTTGTTTTTTGGTAATTCAACACATTTTTATTAGTTCACGATAAATTACATCCCAATGAGATTTTTGTATGTGCAAAAATGACCTCACTCCGACCTGATTTGTTGGCCTCTAGATACATACAAAATAAATAGTACTCTAAAAAAACTAGATCGTTTGTAGTCCATAGCCCACGAGACACAAAATTTGTCAAAAAACTGGAAAAATCCTACTTTCATTATGCCACATTTTCTACAATAGGATTATTTTCCTCGATCTCTCAATCCGCTGTCTTGTGGAAGGCATCATCTATGTGAGATTTCACATGAGTCATACATGTTTCAAATCCATCCATGCAGGCTTGAAAACGTTTTTGGCTCCTCTGGAGGGATTATTGACGATAAAGGATACACCCTATGTTGTAAACGACGCCTGCAAACAAGCTGACATGGTCGACATGGTCCAGGTGCTAAGCTTGTTAAATTTTATCAATAGAGTGTTGGAGGAGGTGAATTTGGGCTTCAATAGAGTCAAATGGAGCTCATGAGTCCACATTGATAGGCGAGTCTTCGCGCTGGGCTACTATCTCTCCATCATCGTCATGGATTCCTCTCCCATGATGGCCTCCACCCAACCATGGGAAGCCTCTTTGTTAAAGCATCTTGTAGGTGCCAGCCATTCAACAACACCTTCGAAAGAAGGCTTCACATACTGACAAACCACAAAAAAACTAAAGAAGCACCCTTTTTGTACGCAACCCACCACTTTGGAAGCGAAATGAAAATATAATATAAACTCTGAGAACAAATCCCACCCTGTGCACAACAACATCAAGATTGAGACATTGTCCAAACATAAGCTATCACACCATACAGGCCTACAACCATGCCACTCCTTCCAAGATAAATCGACATTTAAGGGTCTATTTGATCATGCTTTCCAAAAGTAAATTGCAGACACAGTGAAAACATGATGGAATTGACACAAGCTGAGAAACAAAATGAGGATGTTGCAATTACCAAAGAAGGAAATAGAAGAGAGGATGTAATTATCAATAATAGGGCATGCAGAGATGACATAGTGTTTTTTCAACCACCACTCGCCTTTTGACACCACCATCACCTCAAGGATTGACATAGGAGATCGAATCGATACTCTTCCAACCGTATACATCCCGATGCACTATGCTCTCCAAGTTCCTAAGTTATAGGCAAGAAGAAAAATTTAGGAGCTTTGTGAATCTCAATTCCATAAATTCATGTAGGATGAGTTTTCTCTTCCATAGATAACTAGACAATGGTTCCAAGGAGATTCCACACATTTTATACCAAGACCCCTGTTGTTCCACAATTCATCTCGTAGCTTACGAACATTTCCACCATTCTCATAATCCTTGCAGTTATACAATACAACACCTCTAGATATTTCCTCAGGTCCCTTCCCAAAGCCTCTCACTTACTATCCACTTGCATTGAAGTCGCACATGTGGTGGGAGTTATGCTCCCTCTCTTAGGAATTCTGTCAATACTCACCCCACTAGAGGATAAATATTTATTTTATTGCAATTTTTTATAATATTTAAATTTAAATATAATTGATAATAGTTTTATTAAATAAAAAAATATTCCTTTTATTTGTGAGATGTGTAATTTGATTACTAAATTTATTAAGACATACATATTCTACCCTACCTTTTCAAACTCTTCCTATACTTTTAAAATTCATTTTTTAATTTAAATACAAACGTGTAATTCATTTTATAGCATAATATGTAATGACATATGTATTGTATTTGGGATTCTATTTATATATATATATACACACACACACACACACACACATGCATACATACATACATACAGGCACTCCTTGTCAGTTTTTTCTAAAAAATTAAAGTTTTTAAATTTATTTTATAATTTTGTTTCTTTTTATTTGTTATGTTATGTGAGTTTTGAGATTACTAGCATTTCTAACTTGTGGTTTGAGTAATCATGATTTATGAGCATCTAAGTTGTCAAAATTATAATGGGTCATTAACATGACATTTTTACTTAGAAGTACCTTCACTAAAGAACATGTCACCCTTTTCTCTAAATTTTTTGAGCTAATTTTTATATTTTTTATATTTAAATATAATGTTTAATACATTTTATAACATGATAAAAGATAAGATATGCAATTTAATTTAATTTAAAAATAAGTTAATTAAATAAAAAATATAATAATGATGATCATTAACCCCACAAAAGAATATATATATATGTGTGTGTGTGTGTGTGTGTGTGTGTGTGTTTAGGTTTTGTGTTTATAATTATTTACTCTAAATAAAGATTTGTGCTTGTAGTTGTTTACTCTATAATATAAAGTTTTGTGTTTGTAAACTTACAATAAAAATTTAAAATGTTATTTTTTTAATTGGAATATTTTTTTATTTATTTTAATTAGAATGTAGTTTTGTAATTTAAAATTTTATTTTATTTTTGAATTTAGTTTTGTAGTCCATTTTATTTTTTGGCATGATAATGAATGTTATATAGAATCTAACTTAAATTAAAGAATTTAATTAAATATAACATATTTTGTTATGATATATAGTTTAATTATGCTATGTATTAAATAATGTCATATATAGTTTTGTCTTTAAGGTTATTTGAGATTTCCAAAGGTCTTATATTTATGCATCATGATGATTATGTTATTCATTTTATTTCAGGAAGGGTTTTTTTAAACATCATATATTACAAATATTCCTATGTATAGAAGAGTGAAATTGAATTTTGAAATTTATTTTTAATTTAAATATAACTTCTTCTTTTTTTTTCCCAAAAAAAATCAAACCGTCTATTAAGGAAGTAGAAGGTTACATAGTATATGCATATATCATTCAAAGAACTTCATTTTTCCATTTTTTGTTAAGGAAAAGGAAAAAATGGAGTTGCAATTGGTGAGGAGATGTATGTATCGATCCTCCCAGCTTTGTCAAAAATCATTAAAATGACGTCTTCAATCAGCCCCTGGTCTTCCCACTTTAATAGAGGAAAACCCGAAACAAGGATGAAAGAAGACTATGTCTATTTTGAATCATCAAAAGATGAGAATTGGGTGGTAGACACCATTCCAATTTTCTATGGTTATTGTAGCATACTGTTTAAATGGAAAAAATAAACCAGTCTCCTAGATATCCTCAGTGAGGAAAACAATTCGAAACAGGGACAAAGTAGTATAGATGTGTTCAAATGTTTTTAGCAAGAAACTATAGACATAAATTAAAGATAAGAAAAAACATTCTGAGCTAAAAGAGGGAGCAACTGGAACTTAGCGGACAAAAGGAGGTTGTTCGATCCCTCGGATCTAACCTCCTTCCACCGCTACAATGACCCAGTGCCCTATATCTTGACGAGCGCCTTCCTTAGACAGGAGGTCTGCTTCAACATTTCATTCCCTGTAAATATGACAAGCAGTGATCTCGTTAAAATGGGCTTTTATAAGATTCACCTCATCAAGAAAAGTAGATAAAATGAAATTCTGACATCTCTGAGTTCCATTAAATCATTTTATGATGTTCATGGAGTCCCCAAATATTTGAACATCTCTCATCTAAAGAAACAATAGCCAACATAGCAAAATATGAAGAGCTTTTAATTCTACAAAATTATTTGTCCCTTGACAAAGCCCGATTGATGCCTTAATAATTTTCCCTGAGGGTTCATGTATGGACAGACCTACCCCACATCTATTTTGTGGGTTAGATGCCCCATCGAAATGGGCCCATGGAATATCCCCCCTGATGTTCTCCTGAAGCATGGCCCTAGATTTGTGGGATTGAGTCGGGATAGGAATATATTCAAAGATGGAAGCTCCTTCTACTACAATAAGATTAACAAGGAAAGGGTTATCATGGAAGATGATTTTATTTCTAGCAATCCAAGTTCCCGAAGAAACAAGCAGTGGAAGTTTCGTGACCCTATCATTAGGAGAGGCCTACCCCCATTTTAACCAAGCCTCCCTCACTTCATATCCTTCCCATATTTGTGGGATTTTAAGTAGTCTAAGGGTTGCATTCCACAAGTGTATATTAAAAGGGCAAGTAAGGAAGAGGTGTATGACAGACTCTGCATTGGCCTTACATAGAGAGCACCAACCAGGGCCAATCTTCCCTCTGCATAGGAGAAAATCCCAGGAGGGGATCTTGTTCTAGAGAATGCACCAGAAAAATAACTTGGTTTTTGCTGGACCCTTTAAGTACCATAGTGATTTGTACCACCACTCTAGCTCCCCCTAGCCTTTCTGAGTCATTAACCATTTTTATCCGAACTTTGGAGAGAATAGGCCCGATGGAGCATGGTCCCATCTGAGTTCATCCCATCTCTTCTGAGTCCTAATATTGGAATTTTGAATATCATTGATAAACCCCTACCACTCTTCAAGCTGAAGGGATTCCCTAGACAACCATGCTTGCCTCCAAATCATTGATTGGCCATGCAGAGCTATGTGACTTAATGTTTTGAAGCCCCTTTGTTCCAGATGATCAATGAGGTCTCTAGAAAGGGCGTATCTCCCCGAGCATCCCACCCATGGATCCTGACCTAATCTTACCTGAGAACCATCCCCAACGTGCCACGCTAGTCCTTGTTCAATGATTTTAACCAACATTACAGTGGATTTCCAAACAATTGATACATTTTTTGATTTCTTATTCAGCATGCGCATCCATTCCAGAATTGGCATTGGATCAATATACTTCCGCTTAATGACCGTTGTCCAAATATTGTCTAGAGTGATGAGGCGGCAGCCCAATTTCGCAGCTACTGAGGCCGTGAAGGAAGGAAGCTCCTTAATTCTCCACCCTCCCCAAGATTTTGGGCACGCTATCTTTTCCCAAGCAACCCAAGGCATAACATGGTCCTCCTTTGATCCGGCCCATAGGAACCAACTACAGATTTTATTAATTGTGGATAGAGTGCTTCTAGGAACTCATGAGAGAGCATCCCAATAGACTGGTATAGCCAGGGCTACAAATTTTATCAACACCAACCTCCTTGCTCTAGAGAGCCATTTGAAGCACCTTGACTCAATCTTGGGGACTAGCCAGTGCCAATCCTGAATGCAATAAGATTCTGTCTTTAGGAACAAGCCCATATTTGATGGATTCCTCCAATGTCTTTTCTTCAAACTGAAGAATCTCAGAGATTCTTCCCACTTCTGCTATTGACAAACTAGCTGTTGTAATTGAGGGTTTCTGTCGGTTAATACATAGCCCTGTAGCCTTCAAAAAAAGGTTCAAGACCTCCTTTAGACACTGACTGTCCTCCAAACTACCATTACTAAAAATAAGGATATCATCGACGAAGAGTAAGTGGGTGACAAATAGGTTGACAACTACTTCAATGCCTTTAAGCACCCCTCTTCGTTTTGCATCATGTATAATCAAGATGAGTCCTTCCACTGCCAGAAGGAAAAGTCGGGGGGAGAGGGGGCATCCCTGATGAAGACCTCTTTGTATGCTGAATAAATTCGAGGCAACCCCATTGATCAGGACTGCTATGCTTGTAGAGGAGATGCACCCCATTACTAGTTGAAAAAATCAATCCGGAATCCAAGATGGGTTAGAAGGAGCCAAATATACATCCAACTGATTCTATCATAAGCCTTGGAGAGGTCTATTTTAATTATAGCTCCTTTTCTTTTGCTCTTTTTTAAACTATGAAGGGTTTCTTGGGCTGTACCCACTGCCTCATTAATTTTTCTTCCATCCAGAAAACCAGAATTCTCCAAAGAAATATTTTGGGAAAGGAAAGGCTTAAGGAGATTTGATATCACTTTAGCAATGATTTTATAGATGCAATAACATAGTGATATAGGCATGAAATCATCAAACGACTCCGGGTGTTACTTTTTGGGAATGAGTGCCAGGAATGTGGAGTTGAAAGGTGGATAGATAGAGCCTGATATTTTCAATTCTTCCACTACCTCCAGCAATTCATCCCCCAATAACTCAAAAAAGAATTGGAAGAATTCCATCGTCCAAACATCCAGGCCAAGGCTCTTATCTTTCTGCATTGCCTTAAGGATATCCTCCACTTCTTCCTTAGAAACAGGTTCCATGATACTGTCATTTCCTTCATCATCTATATAGCTAGGGAAAAATTGTGTTACCCTGAGAACTTCAGCAATGGATGCCTCCAAGGGGGCTCTGAACAAAGATTTGAAATGTTTCACTCCAAGGGCTGAGAGTGCCTCAAAAGAGCGAACTAGCTCTCCTTCTTTTGTTTGCATACCCTAGATTGTATTGATGTTTTTTATTTCTTTTTCATAGTTCTGAAAGAAATTTGTGTTCTCATCTCTGACTTGCAGCCAAATATCCCTGCTCTTGAGGCGCCAACTCTCCTCTTTAACCAATAAAATTTTCTTCCTTGATTATTCAAGGAACTTTATCCCGTCCCTTGCTTCAGTGGAGACATATCCATCCCCCTTTGGACTTTCGAGAAAGTCTAGTTCTTCGTTTATCTTCCAAAGGTATTCCTCCTCCTTTATTTTTTTGGCCTTAGCCCATTCTAGAGTGGATTTTCTTATTTCTTTAAGGTTATCCATAAAATTCCTACTCGAATTACCTGGTTCCCTTGGCCGATCCCTTCTCCACATGGCATGGAATAGGGAGGTGAAAGATTCCTCTTTAAGCCAAGAGGGGTTAAACTTGAAGGGGGCACTAGGCTTCTTTAAGGGGCCTTTGATTTCGAGTAGGATGGGAAAGTGATCAGATAGCCCACCTTGCCTGACCCAGTTCCTGAAAATAGAGGCTCTAGCCACCAGATCTTCGTTAAGCAGAAAACGATCTAGCTTATTGGCTACCCTGTCCTCCCTCGCTCATCTATTTATTCACGTAGGCTGAGGTTTGATCAAGGTTACATCCACCAGGTGTGTGGAGGAAAAATTATTAGTGAAATAATATGTAAGAAGATCAACACGAGCATATGGACCCCATGAATCCGATAGGCCTAGGGAAAAATTAATATATCCCCCTAGGATGAGGTTGGGATTACGCATAGAAGATTTTGCAAAAAAGTTATTCCAATACTGCATCCTCTCCAGGCATGGTCCATAAACATTGAGAAGGAGAATAGAGTGACAAAGTTCATTTGAGTAGACTTCCATTTCCAGGGCATTTTCAAATCCCCATGAAGAAATTTCCTTCAACCTCCCAGACTTGATGCCCAATGCCAATCCCCCTGATCTTCCATGGGCATCCATCGCCTGGAAAACCAAACCTGGGAACATCCTTGAGAGGGAACCTACCACATCAGTCCCTAGTCCTAGGGTTTCTTGAAGCATAAGAACATCAAGTGCGTAGGAATTCATCAGCTCCCACAAAGCTAGTTCTTTGGGTTGACTAGCTAAACCCCTACAGTTGTAGGAGAGGATGATCATAAAGAACCGAGGGAATGGGTCTACGCTGCTCTAAGCACTCTGGAGAGGGAAAGCTGCTTCCCGTCAGCAATATCTATTTTGGCCTTGACTTGAGCCATAGAAATATTAGATTTTCTACCTCTCATCTTTCTAGGAACGACAGAGATAGGGTTAGACTCTAGACCACCAATGATCTCCCATTTCCAAGGTTTTTTCATCAAGGATCGAAGGTTATCGGGAGGTTTCTCAGGGATAGAAGGCATAGAGGAGGGCGTACCGATATCAACCTCAAAGAGAGGTCCAGCAGGAAGGGGAGGAATCGACGTAATAATGCTATCAAGGGACTTTATGACATCATGCATTTGCAAATATTCCATTTGAGGAGGCCTGGAAGGACCAGGCTTTATATAAGAAAAAACATAAGTGCATAAAGAGGAGAAAAGGGAAGGAGCAGAGACCAGAAACATACCCTCCTGAGAAGCTGCAGCAGTTCAAACGTCAGATGGAGGATCGGCTACTTGAATCAGATCCTGATCATGGGCCATTGCTTCGAGAGGAGGTTGAGATACCTGTTGAGTCACATCAGGGTTTACATTTATAGTGGCATCATGAACTTCAACACCTTCCATCATTTCCCCATCAGAAGGCCTGGTCTCTTCAACCCCCAAAGATCTCATAGGCCCTCGATTTATCCATTTTTTCTTTCTTCTTCTTCGGTGCCCCAACGGGGAGTCCTTTGCTAGGTGGCCATAGTTATGGCAGTAGTGGCATCTGAATGGAATGTGTTCATAATCCAAAACTTGAGAGTATTCATAGTACTTGTATTTTAGGCGCATTTCCTCTCTTAACCCTTCCTTAGGGTTTAAGTTAACCAAGATTCTTGTTGCGCTGAGGCCCTTGGTTTGCTGGAATGACATATCTCCTTCCAGGTAATGGCCCAAAGTGTTTCCAATAGAGCGGAAGGCAGAGTCCATCCAGAAAGGTATTGGAAGGCCTGGTAACTTTACCCAAACTGGGGTGTCTTCGATTTTTTCTCTCTGCGCATCGAAAAGTGGAGTCCATTTCCTAAATAAGATTGGCCTTTTTCCCAAAATTCCAATTCCTTTCTAGCACCCATTATAAGTGTTCACTCTTCTCAAATTTTATCATAAACCACCCCTTGGCAAGTGCTTCGATCTTGATGGGATGTCCCGGGGCATTGGTCCATTTCTAGGCTATCCACTTTAAGATGTAGCCTGCTGAATATTTCCTGCCTTTGACTCTGTCAACAAGGATAGTTCTGTCGCTTCCATGAATTCATCGATATGTATATCCACACTGAATACACAACATGGGTACTCTTCCAATCTCCTAATCAACTTGGATTTTTTCCTTTTCGTTCTTGCAACCCTACCTCTTCCACCTTCCTCTCCTTCCAGCAGCCTTTCACTTGCATTTGGAACTTCAAGAATCGATGACCTAGGTCGCCCTTCCTCAAGGTGTTTCAAGCCCTCCCCGACAAATCCTCCAGTTCCTTTGGGGCCTTCTTGAGGTTTGATAGACCCAAGAACCTCCTTACGACTGTTTCCTTTTTCAGAACTTGAAGCCCCCCCTTGATTTCCTTTAGTGTGAACAGAATGACGGACTCTCGTCTGTCTGAGCACTAACAGTCGCTGCCCTCTAGGATTTCTATCTAGACCCTTGGCTACTTTCAGCCTCGAGCTTGCCACTTCACTACCCTGCGAGAGGAGATACTTTTCAAGAGAGGCGATGCCTTGCCACTGGGGAGGGTGTCTTTGCATAGTAGAAACTTCACAAGGAACCCCCCCTACCCATATCAGACTCTATGTGGCTTTCTCCCAAGAAGGATTTAAGCCCAGTAGAGCCCAAAAAACCACAGCTAGCTACTATATCTTCCAAACCTCCTGAACGAAAAGGGATTGTTGAAATACCTGGTGGAGACGTGATTTGCTGGGTAAACTGGTGTTGTTCACCACCGTTCTTCACAGGTATAGACGAAGGGTAAGTTAAACCATGAGAAAACCCTTCCTTCCACGCACAATTGAACGTGATCTGTAGAATTTCCTCCAGTAATGTAGCTCCGTTTGACAGACCCCAGGCACCTTCTAGAGCCTTTTTCTTCTGGCCTGAATCGCCCAAAGCTGCCAAAAAACGGTCCAAGTTTTTCATCGACACCTCCTGACCCCAGACAACGAGAAAATCTTCCAGCATCGGTTCAATATCCATGAAATCCCATTCAAAACCCATTTTTTCCCAGCGCTTTAGGTCAATTCAAACCTCTCGTGCTCACATTGACGACTAGCAAGGAGGTTAGGGTTAGTGAAAGCGAGAACGGCCATACTAACCCCGCTTAACCTAGGCCAAAACCATAAAATCCTAGTTGTTGCATGTCTGATTGTAGATTCTTCGAGTGTCTCCACAGCTATGACAAGCTAAGACGTCTGTCGCACTATACGTCACCTCCCTGTTGGACCTTGCAACCCGCTTCAGGACCACCATAGATAGACCTTACTGCTATGATTAGGGTCTCTACATTCGAAAACCCTCATCGTCACTTCCCCCGTCTGTTCTGTCTATAAGAGCTAAGAACTTCCTTGTTTTCTACTTCCAAATGATATAACTTTTTCTTTGTAAGTCAACACATTTTTATTAATTGAGGATAAAATTACATCGTGATTAGCTCTTCATATGTGCAAAAATGACCGCACTCCCACTTGATTTTTTCGCCTCTATATACATACAAAATAAAACTGACAACACTCTCAAAAAAATAGATCGCTTGGATTCCATAGCCCACCAGGCACACAATTTGTCAAAAAATTGGAAAAAGGCTAGTTTCAACGTGCCAAATTTTCTACAATAGGATTATTTACCTCGATCTCTCGATCCATTGGCTTGTGGAAGGAATCATGTATGTGAGTTTCCATATGAGTCATACATTTTTCAAATCCATCCATGTAGGATTGAAGACGTTGTTGGCTCCTCTGAAGGGATGCTTGAAGATAAAGGATACACCCTTGGTTGTGCAGGACGCCTGCAAAGAATCTGACATGGTCGGCAAGGTTTAGGTGCTAATATTGTGAAATTTTATCGATATAGTGTTAGAGGAGGTGAATTTGGGCCTCAATAGAGTCATATGGGGCTGACGAGTCCACATTGATAGGCGAGTCTCTGCGCAGGGCTAGCCGACCAAAAAAACTTTCAAAAGAAGGCTTCACATAAGGAAAAACCACAAAACAACAAAAGAAACACCCTTTTTATAGTCAACCCATCACCCTGTAAGCGAAAGAGAAATATAATATAAACTCTAGGAACCAATCCCACCCTGTGGACCCTAAAACTAAACAACATCATTATTGAGACATTTTCTGAACATAAGCTATCACACCATGCAACCATGCACCCATGCCACTCCTTCCAATATAAATCAACATTTAAGGGCATATTCATCCCTGCTTTCAAAAAGTAAATTGTGCACAAAGTAAAGACATAAGAGAAATTGACACAGGTTGAGAAACAAAATGAGGATGTTGCAATTACCCAAGAAGGAAATATAAGAGAGGATGTCCTTATCAACAACAGGGCATGCAGAGCGACATATATTTTTGGAAACCACCACTCACCATTTGACACCACCACCACCTCATCCATTAACAGAGGAGATTGAATCAATACTCTTCCAACCTTGTCCATCCCGATGCACTGCACTCTCCAAGGTTCCAAGTTATATGAAAGAAGCAAATTTTAGGAGCTTTGTGAATCTCGATTCGATAAATTCATGTAGGATGAGTCTCCTCTTCCCCAGAGAACTAGACAATGGTTCCAAGGATATTCCACACATGTTATACCAAGACGCTTTTTTTTCCACAATTTATCTCCTAGCTTATGAACATTTCCACCATTCTCAGAATCCTTGTAGTTATACAATACAACACTTGTAGATCTTTCCTTAGGTCGCTTCCAAAAGCCTCTAACTTAGTATCCACTTGCTTTGAAGTCGCCACATGTGGTGGGAGTTATGCTCCCTATCCTAGGAATTCTCTCAATACTCACCCCACCTGGGGATAAATATTTATTTTATTACAATTTTTTATTATATTTAAATTTAAATACAATTTTATAATAATTTAATTAAATAAAAAAATATTCCCTTTACTTCTAATGCAAACAAATTTCAAAGTGTGTATATATATATATATATATAAAATTTGAATACAGTTGTGTAATCCATTTTATATTGGATAAACAATGACATATGTAATTTACCCTTATTCTAAAATAATTTTATTAAATAAAAAACATGATGATACAAATTTTAAGAATGTTATATGTGTGATTTCTGTCAAATCAATTCAATTTGAGAAAGTTGATAATTTACTTTTAAATGTATTTTTTAATTTGAATATAGTTTAATAATGCATTTTATGAATATGATAAAAAAATGAGATATATTATTTAAATTTAATTTAATTTAACTTAATCTAATTTTATAGAAATATAATTAAATAAAAGAATGTATATATATATATAAAATGACTTTATATTTTTCTCGATGGGGTGTTAAATGTTGGGATGAATGGATTTTGTGTTGGGTAATTATGCACCAAAAATGTATCATTTAATCTAATGTTTTAATTCCTTTAGCATCAGATGACCCTCTCATCGCCCCACATAATTCTTCAACTTGAATTTTCTTATGCTACATTGACTTCCAAAAAATTCATCTCGGACCTCTCCATTGTATTCATTGGTATGTTATTGTTCCCCATTCCATCTCCCTCCTTGTAGTTGATTCCCTTTCTTGTTATGGATATCCTAAGTATATTTACCCTATTCACATCTTTACCATTGGTCTCTTCAGCCCTTTCCTCCCACCCTCCTTGAAGCTTAATATTTCTAGGTCATATTTATTTTGCAATGTAGACAAATTTCTTGCTTATGAAGAATATTTAAACATTTTCACCTCGTTACATCCTTTTGGTCCAATTTAATATTTCTTCACACAACTGCCATGACTCATTAGCATGCTCATTGTCCCAAGGGTGGTAAAGGATATATTTCCATGGGGGATTGCAAACTTGGTTTTGTGTGGAGGTGTTTCCTTGTCATTTCTATGCTCACACTCCCCTTAAGGTCCAAAAAATTTCAACGGGATTGAAGCAGAAGTCAAGCAAGAAAGATAGAGTAATTCAAATACATGGGTTCTCTATAGTCTTGCAGCTAGGATCCTCAATGCGAGGAATGCCAAGGGGAGGAAAATTCATTACATGTACAAATTTGACCTATATTGGTAGCTAAAATATCTTTATAAAAGTGATGTTGCATTGTAGCAATGCTAAAGACCAAATTATGATCAAAATGGATGATATGAAGCTACTTCTAATGGAAATTGACAGCCACCTAACTTGAATACAAGTTGGTTCAACGTCAGGCCCAATCTATGGTCCAGACAACAAGGATATTTATTAGGCCATTGACTTGGAGACCTAATTATCCTCCTAAATTTCATGTTTCAATAATTCTCATTTTTTCTTATGATGTTTATGTCTCTCCTTAATATTTTTGTTATGATTCCAGTTGGGTTTCCTGCTATAGGGATAGCTCCTAAACTTTGTAATTTGTTGTGTTTACTCTTAGCTCTCACTTTTCTTATAATTGTTGACCAATTATTGTGTTGTTTGTCTAATTTTCAAAATGGAAAGCTAACGAAAAATACCATCTTTTGGAAATTGTAATTTTGGTGACATATCAATGAATTTATAACTTTAAAAACAATGAATTCACATTTATTTTAAATAAATCTAACTTAAATATAATAAATTTAGGTTTATTTTTTAAAAACTTATAAATATAATTAATCATTTAATGAATAATGTAAATATACATATTAATTAAAATAGAATCCCTGATCAAGCTGATAGCACATGGGATCGATGTGGTCATTTGACGAAAAGCCTCAAATCCAAGCCATTTTCACTTTCAATGTGCCCCAACTCATGTCAAGATTAAAATGATGCCTCAGATCCTTAATACACAAACCTACCTAGAATTTAATGTTGATTACAAGTTTCTAATAGAGGTATATAGAATAAGCATGTAGATCTCCATAACCCTTCTCCTCAACATGCCTATGTTTTCTCTTTTGGACACTACTATTTAGTTGTTTCCATGGGTAATCCTGACTTTTGGCTACAAATTCTCCCTACCTAGATTGATGCCTAGGAGTTTTCCTTGGGTCTTCCGCATTGAAATTTGAGGAGCACCTTGTTGTATTATTTGGTTTGGATTTTTTTTAGCTAGGGGGGATTCATATTTTCTTTTGTCTACATTTCCATTAATTGTTAGCCTTTGAATGTAACAAAATCACCCATTTTTTCCTCCCTTGGATTATGATGACTTTCTATCAACCTTGATGTTGGTGTGGCATAAGAGGTAATGGTAATACTAATGGTTCTAGGGTTAATTTCAGGGATGATGATTTATTATGAAATTGTTAGAATCATACACCCCTATAAATCCATGTAAATATTCATGTTGTAGAGGATACCATATATCATGAAATATAACACATCCTCAAATTAGAATTGATGGAAAATAATTTAGCCTAGATCCCTAACATGGGAAACAACAAAGGTCACGAAAATCATTATCTATAGATAGTTTATTTATATTATCATGTTAAGCTCATGATTGTAAATGTACTGCTTGATAGGAAATATTCCAAGGATGACATTATACAAAAATTGGATGCGCTAAAATTTTTGTTGATATATGTTGAGGTAAGACTAAAGCACTTCAAATTGGGCTCACCTCTAGGCCCAATAACACGGCCCTCCTGGAAGAGTATTGGAAATTCTATTCACTTTGATACTTCTCTATATTCATGATCTTCATGTTCTACTTTGCTAGTTTTGTTATGACATTAACGAATTCAATTTTTATAGTCACTACTATTATTATTTTTTGACTAGTTTTTCCCTAACATGTGACCCTATGCTCTTTTTTTCATAGGGTTGTCAAATTGTACTTACATTTTTAGAGTCAAAGTTGGTTTTATGACTTATAATATTGAATTCATTTGTTTTAGTTTAATTTTTCATATTTGATACCATTTTTGACATTGATATATGATCAATTATTCTATCTCTAGTGTGGTTTCCCTAGAGACAGAGAAGAGACAAACAACCTCTTGAAAAATCTAAACTTTTTTATATGGCAATGAAAAATTAAAACTTACAAATAATAATAATAATAATAGAAACGTTCATGATATAGACTTATCACATTAATGTGTTCATGGTTACAATGTTATGTTTTAAAATATAAATTGTTTAATTGTTGTAAATATAATTAATTTTTGGTATAGAAGAACTCGGTATGCGTATATATATATATATATATATATATATATATATATATATATATATATATATATATATATATATATATATATATATATATATATATATATATATATATATATATATATATATATATATATATATATACACACATATATATACACATATATATACATATATATACATATATATACACATATATATACACATATATATACATATATATATACATATATATATACATATACATACATACATACATACATACACACATACATACGCATACATACATACATACATACACATACATACATACACATACATACATACATGTATACTTTATACATACATATATACATATATATATATATATATATATATATATATATATATATATATATATATATATATATATATATATATATATATATATATAACCTTTTCACTAATTGACATGTCTTTTTGATAAGACACATCTATTCATTAACTAATTAACATTCACTTATTATTTTTATAACATTGTCTTATCCTCAAAATAAATGCTTTGTTCTCAAAAAATAGGTAGAAAAGGGTGTTGTTAATGAAAATGTTTTGTCTCCAAATAAGATATTTCTTTTTGTAAGTTTGTGTACTTAATAAGGCATTATTTGATTATTCATGATCATAATTTATTTTCTTTTGTGGCAATGATGCCTTTTGGTTCTAAAATTATCTTAAATAAAAGCATTGAGTGTGGGAATATTCTAGGTTTTCTCTTGTTGCAAGTTTAACTATGTGAAAATTGGAGACAAATATAGTATACTCTAAACCCGATTTTGACAATATGACAAGAAATAATTAGATTTCTTCCTTATATTTTTCATTTATGCATTTTTTTTAACTAGAGTAACAAAACTTTGAACCTTGTGAAGAAACTTTGAATGTTTTCAAAACTTCTTTGATATAATTAGTTAAGCTCATTTTATGGTTGTGACCCCACATATCTTCTTTCTACCTAAAGAGTGTTTCCAAAGTGATCCAAACTTTATTTGGAGTGGTGCATGATTCAACATGAATAGTAATTTTTGAGGAATTTATAAGCATAGGAGACCAAAAGCCTCATCCATGTAGTTTAAATATTTATATTTTTCAAACACAAAATTTAATTTAATCTTTGTTTCCATGAATATATAATACAATAGTCTATTCTGAGTTGAAGTAGAATCTTTGGATTCTATTTGAACAAGTTATATGGCGTGAGAATTGTGGAAGTTGGAAACTCCATTATTTCTAATAGATTAAATATTTAGCATCTGCAAATAGATTATTTATGATTATTCTTCATATCTCTTATAGGCCTTAATACCCTGTGAAATTGTAGCAAAACGTGTATAGATTGGATCTAGATAGGAGACAATGAACAAAAATTGCAAGGAAATAAGAAAGAAAATTAATAGAGAAAAGGATTAATGAATTCTATTTATTAAAAAAAGAAAATTATGAGAGAATACAAATCAATACAATATATTCCACATAACTTAAATAATATAGTAGTAATTCCAGTAGTGAATCTAGAGATATGTGAACATGCACTTGAGAAAATTGACACCTATTCCTAGTTAACTCACCATGCATTCATCAGTTAACTTTCTCGTGTAAGTGGAGATAGTCATAGTTAATTGGTCATGCATTCATCCATTAACTATATCATGCAAGTGGACACTAGTAGAACTCATGTATGCACTTGTGGGGTACCCTCTTGGTGATAATAACGATGTTGTTACGCATAACTACACTCACTAGTATAACTAAAGTATAATTAAGCGTATGTTATATCTAATATATATCCTCTAGTCAAGTGGAGCCTATGTCGCGATCTGGTCTATTCTCTTGCCTTTTTGGTTGATAAAGTGAGTTTCACTCAACACTATATATTTATTAGACAATAATTTATCCTATGTCACAATGTTGTGGTGGGAAGGAATCCCATGCTCTCTCATATTGCGATCCATTAGTGGTACAGTTCAAAAAACCCTAAAAAAAATCAAAACACCCTTAATCAATATATATGCTTATCTAAGTGGATGGAATTTCTTTTAATATCTTTTTATTTTTATTTTAAAACATATTATAGTGTAGTATATAGAGAAAAACATTATATTTTAGACTAACGCATTACTATAGTTTATACATAGGCTAACATAAGAATTTTCTAATTTAAAATAAAGTAATCACTATAATTTCATTAATAATTATTTTAGTAAATTACTTTAAAAATTTATTTAATTTTATGTTTATATTAAGATTTTGTTATAAAGATAAGTTTTAGATATGTTATTCTGTAACACCCTCTTCCCACATCTACCCATCTAACTAGCCAACCAAGGTAAAAATGTGATGAGATGCTACTAATATGAGATTCAACCTCCTAGATGAAAATAAGGAAGTGGAACTGATGTAAACATAACATACACACCTTACACCGCATCATTGACATGCCCAGGAGGTAGCCCAACCTTCCAGGGCCCTGTTCCTTGAGGGGGAACTAATTTTTAACCCATATAAGGCTTGTTTGTGGGAATGTAAGGGAAAGGGAGCGGATATAGACCCTTTGCAGTGGGCTTGCCTTGTCAAAGTAGTGAATATGTCCTAAAATGTTCAGTTTTGTGTCTACAAATATGGGATTTGTGCCACATATTTAACCCCTAAGCCGAGGTCACTGCCCATAACTTCCTCTAGCTTCAGGAGAGGGTAAATAACATTAAAAAAGATACATGGAAGAAAACACATCATCAATAACTCATCCTACCCCACCCAGCGATGACATCCATTTCGTCAAACATGTAACAAACATTGCATCTACAGGTGTAAACAACAAAATTAAACAGAGGGGTCTAATACTTATCTGCAAATCACTACGAAGCATTTCTCACTTGTATATTATGCTCCAATACAATCTATTTGACCATATATACATGGTATATTAATTTACAGGCAAAAAAATAGATAGAGACATACAACATCATTGATAAAATACAAGCTTACAATTAGCATAATAGCAACAGAAATAACATGGATATATCATCAATGGAATACATGAAATAACCAATAAATTTTCATACCAAATACAAAAGGAATGAGCTCTTCATTACTAAATGGAAAAACCAACAAGATATAGGACTTCCATTGCCCACCTAACCATAGATTGGTTGAGCCAAATCTTACTTCAGCTAATCACCCCCATGCCATATTCAAAACACCTCTAGGCTTTACCTTATATCTTTCCATTCATCAGTCGAGGATTCCTAGGCCCACCGAGGCAACATAGTTGTGGCTTTAACACAACCCACAATCTGGCTCAAAGGTTAATAGGGAAGTGGCTTTACCATGATCCATAGTCTGGTTCAGGGGCCACTAGGCCATGTGCTATATCAATTCAGAGATCCACCCCACTCATATTCAAATCCATCAAAAAATCCAACTAAACCAAAACATTAGAAATCCACAACACCATAGCTATCCAGAAATGGTAAGGCTAGGCTAAAAACACTATCAAACTTGGAAAAAACCCATTCCAAGGAGCAAAGAACCACATGCACATGCATTGCAAATCTAGCAAGGAAATCACACATGTCATGGGAGTATTGAGTAGGTTTATGTCAAAACTAGGGAAGGAGCATTGGACAACAGTGAAGCGGGATTTCAAATATTTACGTGGCACTAGTGATTATGGTTTGTGCTACTAGGGAGGACTAGGATTGGAAATTTTTTTGGACATCCATGGTTTTGTTGATGCAGACTAGGCTGGAGATCTAGAACAAAGAAGATCTACAAGTGGGCATGTGTTTAGCTTATTTGTAGGTGTCGTTAGTTGGATGAGTAAAATATAGTCTGTAGTGGCTCTTTCAACTATAGAGGCAGAATACATGGAAGCCACTCATGCAAGCAAGGAGTCAACTTGGTTGCAGAGATTGTGTTCAAGTCTGGGGTTGGTGCAGTGAGCTATAAGGATAAACTGTTATATCCAAAGTGAAATTTTCTTGGCTAAGAACCTTTCTTATCATTCAAAGAAAAAGCATGTTGATGTTCAATATCACTTTGTGAGAGATATGGTTGAGGATAAAAGGGTGTTGCTGGTAAAGTTGGACACTATGAAGAATGTTGCAGATGCGTTGACGGAGTATGTGAGCACTCAAAATTTCCCTTGGTGTAAAGAAAAAATGGGTGTTGCAATTCTGGACCCTATTTTAGGTAGGCGGACCCACCTATGGTTTTGTGCATGGGTTTGCACATGGTTTTTGGGCATGATGGTTTTTGGTCCCTGGTATTTTGTAGATCTGATCAAGGGAAATACAATTATGTTCTAATCTAGGTTTAATGGATTGGGGTTAGAATGATTTGGCATGTATATATATGTGTTGTAACACTGAAAGGAATATAATGAAGAATCAAGCTAGTAGTCCCGATTTGGGATCCAAGGGAGAAATATCTGTGTATATATGTTTTATGTTTTATGCTCCCACAATTGTTTATTTCTATTTTTAAGAATTCATTTGTAGATAATTTTTGTATAGGGTTAAAACTTACACGATGAATATATCTTAGAAATATTTTTTCAATCCCTTTAATTGGTAAAAGAGGTGATTTACAATAGGAAAACCATTGGATGATGAATGGGTAATATTTTCAAGGAAATAATTGTCTTACACAATTAGACAAAATTTTCTCCCATTCACTATGATAGTATCCTAATCCTGAGCAATATGCAAATCCAAAACTGAGGAGTTTGGGTATAGGAATCCATTGTAACTTATGAAAATTCAAAATGTTTCAAATAGATTTCAACTAAAACATTAATTATTCATTGAACTAAAATTTATTGCTAGAGGTTGTTGCAAGGGATGGAAATTAATTGGGGCAAGAAAGTGGTTTCTATAGAGTTTTTTACTTGGTGAACTCTTTGGAGATCTATACGGATCTAGTATAAATAATGATCATAGAGTTTGTTTGAGTTGCAACAAAGTGAAAAAGTGTTAAGAGTAAGGAAGGAGAAGATTATGGGTTGGTAAATATCTCTAAATGAGAGAGCTATTTAGTGGTAGGGTAAGATGTTATTATATACTTGGGAATATCTCTATATGAGTATGTTTGTTCATGTAAATCCTATTTCATTAGATAATGCAAGAATGGGTTAAGGACCTAGGTTATATTTTGACTTTTCATATAGATGGAAAAGGGGTTTCTTGCATTTTTTTTCAAAATGGCAAAGTTGTTACTTGTATTAATAAAGGAAAACAACATCAAGGTTCAACTTTGTTTATGTTGAAGTAATGGTTTCCCTGTTTCAATTAGCACATGGAAAAATCACAATAGCAGATATTGGTAAACTTCATGCACTCCCAACATAGTTGTGGAATGAAACTATTTCCATAGTAATTGGAAACAACTTATGAAGGGTTGTCTCATATTCATTAAGGGATAGGATGATAAGTAAGAAAATTATGGCCATAATTTTTGTTGATGTAGATTTAAGGGAGGTTCTAATTGAGAATGTGTAAATAGAAGTTGGAAGGTGGAAATTTGTCTAGTTGTTGGATTATTTTAGCATTCATTTTTGATATGTTAAATTTTATGTAAGGGCATCTAACTGAGTGCCATGTTAAGAAACCTAGGGTTGAATGGATAAAAGTTGAGATATATGCTTCTATGAACATAAATTCATGGAAAGGAGGTGGTACGTCTACCCTTGAGAATGAGGAACATGTTCACCTTGAAACTATAGTGTAGTACACAATTTTGGAAAGAAATATTGTGTGAGGTAAGGAGAGTGTAGGAGGTTAAGGAAGATGAAATAAATACTTGAGGGATTGGTGTTGAAGGAGGGTCGTGTTTAGATTTTGGGCAGGTATTCTATGAATTTACTATATGAACAAAATTGTACATTAATCTTGTAGAACTAAACATAAAAGTGGGAATTTCAGTGTGCGGGAAACAACAACCTATGAAGGAGCCCTTATAACATGGCCTTTCTAAAGGAGTGAAAGATGTTATTTTACTTATTCAAGATGTTATAGGGACGGTGTCAAGATGAAATGGAATTTTGCTTCATTCCTCAAACATAGGGATTTATTCTTATTATATGCAATTAGGAAATATTAAGGTTAGTGAAATGGTTGAATAGATCTTCTCAACATCTAAATTAATTTTTTATCTATATGGACAAAACTTTGTGCATTGGAGACAATAATTTCCTACTCTAGATAATTTATATTGAGCATATGATGTTTGTAAAATATATTTTCATGCACTTTTAGCAAAGATTGTCTTAGCTATACGGATTTTATTTTTGGGGATGAGATAACGTTTTTCTTGAGATAGTTGAGGTATGGGGATTTTCCACTAGGATTCACCCCTTGGTCAAGTAATTATTACACATACAAAAGGGAAGTAATTTTATGTGATGTATATCTCACTATGTTTATTACTATATGTATACATATCAACATTGGTGAGGTGAATATCAACTATCAATGAATTGGTTTTCATTTGTTGAATGTCAAGAGGTGTTCACAAAAGGATACCCAGTTAGAAATCAAGTTGACTTCATTAGTATGATGGCTCTAGTAGAAAAAAAATATGAGGATGATATGGAGGCCATTTTCCAACATGTAGGGTCTTCTTCCACTAATGAACAATAGCTCAAACCAATAGTTGTGGAAAATTATAAGTTGTAAAGAGAAGTAAAAACATAAAGAATAAGTCAATGGTTTATGAGTCTTCCTATATGCTAAAAAACACCTAGATTAAGCTCCATATCTACAAATTGATGAGTATGGAAGCACAAGAGTACAAGAAGAGGATGTAGAGAAAGGAATAAAATGAAGGAAAGTGACTAATATGTCTAGAGAACATAATAACATTTTTTATAACCTTTGTATTAGAGATGTGATATCTCATCCAACAATTTGTGAATTTATTGAATTTAGTGAGCATTATAATAAATCTTCTGGAAATTCCATGCAATGTTACTATAATAGATGGAAGGAGATGGCTATGAAAAAATACATTTTTTTCACAATATTTATGCTTTAAATACAAATGTATGCCACTATTATTAGTGAACTATTTTTCATTCGTTTACATTTCTAATTTTTTAAATCATGAAAAATTAATAGTAAACCATTTTCTAGCATTTTTATTCTTTCATATTAAATAATCATAATATTTAAATCCATATTTAAACTTTAATTCTTGCTGAATGTCAATCTTCAAGATTAATATTAATAACTAGTCCTCTTATATATAGGAACAATGGAATTGAAAACCCCTTCAATGACCCCTTGAATGGTGCCTCCATGCAAGGATCTATGTCAGGTTCTAATAGAAATCTGAGACGCCATTCTGAGGGGTCTCTTGGGCATACTACAAGTACATATTTTATTTCTAGTAATCATGTTCAACGTTACACTATAAATTTAATGTTTAACATGTGAATAATATTCCTTGACACACATTTAATGTGAAAAAATATCGTGGTTGATAGGTGCAAGGTTTGAGCTTGAGCTTGGTGGTAATGATTTGAGTAATTTACCTTTGAGAACTATCCAACTATCTGATAGCGTTCATTCAAGTAAAATCTGAATAGAAATATTTAAGTGAGATGTTTAATGCATGAAAATTTATCACATGTGCCTCATAATTGTGATTGAAAAAATGATGTAAATTTTACAAGTCGTGCATATAGATCTATTGGCAAGGCTTCACTCATGAGTATATGTGAGTATCATGGGTCTATTGTGCATGTTTTAGGTACACGTTCAATTAATAGTTAACATGTTCAAGTCTAGAAAATAGATACATTTAATCTTTAACATTTGAATAATTTCTTCTTACATGAATTTAATTTGAAAAAATATTGTCATTTATAGGTGAATGGATTGAGTGTGAGGTTTGCTATGTATATTCTCAACCACTTGTCTAGGAGAATTGAAGTGAAAGTTGAACGTAAATCTTGTTCAAGATATGTTTAATGTTAAAAGTTATCGCATCTCTCATACTTATGCATGATTGGAAATTTTATGTTTTTTATAGCGCATAATAGATCTAAGTTTGTTTCCTCAGAAGGGAAAAATCATCCTTTGAAGAACAACTCAGAGAATGAGATAGTTCATGGACCAAGTAATTTTAAATGTAGACATCTTTTAATATGAATTTTTCAAGTGAAATTATTTTACATTTAAATAGTATGTGGATATTTATCATGTTATAGGTTTCAATCTTCATCTTGTGGGATGTCATTGTGGTAGGAGAGTTTAAAGGGCTCAACAATATGAACACAATGAAAACTATGGACCTCTTTACCCTCATCCTGGAGATGTTCCTACGGAGATGCCTTGGGAAGACAACATATCCACTCTTAATATTGATGACATCAAGGTGCATTCTACAAGATTACGTAATGAGATATGAAATAGAAATCTCTCTAGCTCTACTAGCATTTGTCTCCAAATAATTTTGCATAGTTTGGAGAATCTCGTAATGGTGTATCACAGGGTTTGACCGATGGGTAAGGTTTCTTTTTACTTGATACTTACGAGGAGAGCATCAATTATGAGTCTAAAATCCTTTAAATTGATATGTGAATGCCTCTTCAACATTGATATGTAACTGGTGATTTTAATAATTTATGAAGATTGCTTTTAATTTGAACATCTTTAGCAACTAGTTTTTGTCCTTTCATATCTCCTTGTGAATAGAAATCCAAGCTGAGTTAGAAATCATGTTGATTAAAATAAGAATTATTTAAAAAATATGTTTGCAATATGTGTTGAGAAGTCATCATACATGTGCAACAATTCCCATTGTGCGATATTTTGATACTAAAACTGATTGATAACACCAATAGGGCTACTTGATCCAAAGAACAGTGTCAAGAAGTTCAGTTATTGAGAGAAATTGTCTTGAAAAATTCCTAGTAGATGAAACCCTTCAAAAGGCGCAATTTTTATTATCCTTATATCAAGATCATGGATAAGGTGGGCTGCTGAATAAACATGTATAAGTGTTTCAGTTTCTTAATCTACATCATTATTTGCTTTTGGTAAGTCTAGTCCCTTCATTTTTTAACTATCAGTCTCATGATCTTGCCTAATTTGATCAAAATGTTTTTTCCATTCATATTTGATTATTATCTATACGCTCATGTACATTGGTGTTTCGTAGGTCATGTAATGTAGACATCACTTTTCATGTCGCATATTTCCAGACAAATAAGAATTCTTGTATTCCAATTTTGTTTTAAGCATAATTCCCATTGTCATATTGTCATCAATACCTCTAGGTAATATAAACTAGAAGGAGAATTCATGATTGTTCTTTTTTTTTTTTTGTAATTCAGTATCAATATATTATATCATGAACCAGAGATTACAAAATAGTACAAAGGCCTGAAAGCAATCAACCATATAGCGCCACAGGCCTGCTCCTTAATGAGCTGACTGTTAGACTAAGCAAACATGGACTATGAAAAGCCAGGCTACGTAAGAGCGAGAAAACCAAAACCAAAAGTATAGGTCCACCATACAGGGCTACCCGAGAGACTAGATAAATTCACCAAAAAGCTCTAACGGCCGGAGGATCCCCGTTACATACCGAATGCAACTGGTAGCAAATATAGACATAGAAAAACATCTATTGATAGATACAGTCTGAACATAAAACCCAAGAGAGAGCATAAACATTATTGAGTGGGAGTCGAAGCTCCAGAATGACCAACCATGCTTGGATTTGCTGCCTCGTCACCTTTTGATTGAGTTCTGGGCTTGAAACGCCGGATGATAGTGGTCTGTGAGTCATCCGTTGGAACTTCAATGGACACGTTGAGGACATGGCGGAGATAGATGTCAAAACGCCGAACGAAACTGTCCAGAGCTTTTCCGTGCTTACGGAGTTCCTCTATGAGCGAGTTAAAGGCAACTTCCATTTTGTCCAGCCGTGCGGTGTTCCTAGCTGATGCCATGGAGGTAGCTATAAAGGTTTCTTTGACCGCGGCTCCCTGCATGGAAATTGCCTTCGCTAGCATAGTTTTCATTTTCCATGCCACCACTTGGGTCTGCAGGAATTGCGTATGGCAAGTGGAAGGCATCCTGGGGTCGACTAACCAGTCGACCTCTTCACTGATAGCATTGTTGTCAATCCGAGCCTGGGAGAGTTCCACCTCTTCTTCCAGTAATTCAATCGTTTGCTTCCCCCGTTTTGAAACCGAGGCTTCGTAACTATCCTTGGCCCGCTTGAGGGCATGCGAAGCTTTAATGCTGCAGAGGTTGATAGCAGCCATGGAATCCAGGTAAAAGAGATCCGAGAGATAACTGAGAGGAGTAGAGTATAACCTAGGTTTAGAGCAAGGATGGCGCACCGCTAAGAGAGAAGTGAGATGAAAAAATGAGATAGAGGGAACAAATATCCGCATAAATAGAATGTCAGGAGGTGAAGCGATAAATGCTGTAGGATAGCCAATCAAAGTGATGATGCAAGACAGATCGCCGTTTGATCCACCCACTAAAGCCGGGGTCCTAAACGGGGATCTCCATCCCCTAAGAAGACCGAACACACGATTAAGATCTTCTCTTAATCCGTTGTAAGGAACGGATCCTTTACAGTTGTCCTTTCTCATAATGGACTGCTGAACCCAAGAATAGCTCAGTACTTTTACCACGCTGTGCCATCTGACATAATTTATCATGAGATGGGTATTCATGATCTACTGATGATGGATAGGCTGCCGTCCATCCCCACGGTAGTACCGACAGTTAAGTCGTCCCTAGAGATGCTACAACACTGCTCCCTAAGCTCTACATGTGGTAGATCCAGCCAACAGGTGTCCAGGGAATTAGTTGGGTTATCTACCACAAAATTTGCGAGGTGGTCTGCGAGATAATTTGCTTTTCTTCGCACTGCTTGAAGGATGATGCCACCGAGGGAGGCAAGGTGCTATGCTATAAGCTCTGTGACTGCGACTAGACGCTAGTGTTTTATCGCCTTACCGGGCTTAATACCATGCTGAATTTTCTCAATGGTTGTTATGGCGAGCTGGGAATCGCCTTCTACAATGGTCAACCCTCTGTCGAGTCGGATTAAAAGCCTCAGCCCTTGTTCAAGAGCTGCGAATTCTGCATTTTTGTTTGTAGTTTCTCCTAGATTTCTGTAGAGGATATGCATAATTTCTCCCTTTTCATTGCGCAGGACGCCTCCCATGCCAGCAGGGCCTGGGTTGCCTATGGAGGCCCCGTCGAAATTGAATTTGCAATATCCTGGCGGAGGACAATGCCATATTGCAGGAGAGGGTGCAGGCCGATGGGCGTGCTCCTGTATATAACGCTCTGCCGTCTCAGAGAGACCGAAAATAGCTAGAATTCTGAGGTCATTAGGAGACAATGACTCGACTTTTTCTTCTTTACACTAGGTAAGATTAGTCTCTGTTAGGCCTTGCATAATAATAGTTTTTATTTCGTCGATCTGTCTGAAGCTACGTTTGTTAAAAATATGATTGTTCCTCTCCTTCCACACTGTCCAGATTAAGAAACCCGGAGTGAGCCTCCAAAGATTATTTACCATATTGCTATTGGAATAATTTGAGCGCCAGTGGGTGATTGTTTCGTGAATGGAATTTCTGTTTCTGTTCGATTGGTGGAATATTCTTTGTATCCAATCCCAAAGGTGGCTAGTCCATACACAGTCATTGAGAAAATTATTCATTGTCTCCTCTTGTTGTTCACATAAGGGGCACCAAGAAGGTCCTATGAACCCTTTCTTTAAAAGATTTTCCCATGTCAAGATTTTTCCATTCTGAAGAAGCCATAGAAAGGTCTTGATTTTGGGCCAAAGGTTGCATTCCCATACATTATCATTCCAGGCCACCTTATCATCAACGTTCCTATTTTCCAAATAGGAGCGGGCTTCTTTGAGGTTAAATGAACCTCCGGTAAGCTTACCCCAGCGAAGGATGTCCGACCCATGTGCTACCCTGATTAGTCTCTTCCCAAGGATAGTATTGAGGGTATTGAGGAGATTCCTCAGGTGTTCATCCGGAGGAGGGGGAGAGAGAGTCCAAGTTCTCCAATGTTGCTGGTCTTCGTTACTAGCCCAGTAATGATGCACTTTCAGTTTTCCATTGTTCTGAAACCATTGCTGTAGAGGTTGTAGGTCAGGATTTTCAATTTTCGGGAGTTGGTGCCAGGCATCCTCCCAGAAAAGAGCATGGTGACCATTCCTTAGCTCCCAAAAACAGTGGTCTTGTATGATGTTCCGGTTGGCTCAGGCGAGGTTCCATATGGGAGAGCCTGCAGGGGTGTCAGTTATTCTTACTAGCTCCTCAAGCTGCCATTGCGCCGCATATTTGGCTTTCCAGAGGCGTGCCCACGGGGTTTGTGGTTCTGAGAGCCACCGCCACCAGAGTTTAGCACTGCAAACCCTATTGGTAGAGCTTGGATCCTGTAATACTAGCCTGCCATAGCTTTTAGGCTTGCAAAGTTTGTCCCAGGCTGCCAGCGCCCACTTTGGCTTCCCTGAGTTGCCAGACCAAAGAAAATTCCGTTGGATGTTCCTGATTTTCTGAAGCATTCCCTTAGGAGCTAGAAGGATCAAGAGCATATAGAGAGGTATAGCCTGGAGAATGGCCTTCGTCATGACCAGACGACCAGCCAGGTTGAGGACCCGGTTGGTCCAATGAATGCACCTGTCAGCCAGTTTTGAGAGAAGCTTCTCCCAGTGACACTTATGCCATGGTTTGTCTGTAAGGGGAATGCCCAAGTAATTGGATGGGAGATTAATTCTCTTGAAACCCAGGATGCCGGTCAAATGCCTCTGAATAGCTAAATGCATGTTAAAAAAGAAAATAGAGGATTTATCGAAGTTAAATTCCATACCCGAGGTGTGACTGAACAATTTTAGAATTTGCTTGAAACCTCTAGCTTCCTTTACGGTTGGGACTCCATGTAGCATAGTATCATCCACGAACTGTTGATGGGTAGTGGCCAGAAAATTGCTTAAGGGTTGGAGGCCTTTTATCACATTCCTATCCTTAGCTAACTTGATGAGGCGGCTAAGGCCCTCCATCAAAATGACAAAGAGGAAGGGCGAAATGGGGTCCCCCTGCCTAATGCCTCTTGAAGGGTAAAAAGGATGAAAGGGGGCTCCATTGATCAAAATGGAGTGACTGGGAGATTTAATCAGAGCTAAAGTCCAGGCGTTCCACTTATTACCAAAGCCAAAAGCTTTGAGAACGGCTTCCAGATATTCCCAGCTAACCTTATCATACGCCTTGGAGAGATCCAATTGAATTATCATGCCATATTTTCTGTGTTTTTGCAGTGTGTGGATCATCTCATGAGCCAGCAGCACATTGTCCATAATTTTTCTACCTTCCACATATCCTGATATTTCCTCGGAGATAATTTGAGGGAGAATAGGCTTCAGGCGATTTGCCATGACTTTTGATATGATCTTGTACAGTACATTACATAGCGCTATAGGCCTGAATTTGGTAGGGGTACAGGCATCATCTTCCTTGGAAATTAGTGCTATGAACGTGGAGTTTAGGGACTTCAGAATTGAAGATGAGGTTCTGGAATCCTCCACTACCTCCCAGATGTCTTCCCTAACCACATCCCAACAGGCTTTAAAAAAGTCCACTGTAAAACCATCCGGCCCTGGAGCTTTCCCATTGGCCATCTATTTGACTGCCTCCTCCACCTCCTGGAGGGAGATCGATCTCTCCAGGGCTCTGTTCTGCTCCTCAGTAATGAGGACGGGAATGGATGAGACTACTTCTTTAATGGCTTCCTGTCATTCCACATTAGGTTCAGTGGCAATGAGTTTGAAATGATTTCTGAGTTGGCAAGTGATGTCATGGTGCGATTGGAAGACAGTCCCTTGCTCATCTTGGATCTTGGTGATTATGTTATTGCATCTGTAGTCCATAGCAGATCTATGGAATAATTTTGTGTTCCTTTCTCCCTCCTTAAGCCACTGAATTCATGACTTTTTCCGCCACAGAATTTCTTCCTGCTTGCATCTTTCATTCCATTGCTGCATAAGTTCCTGCTCTGTGTTGATAGACTCTTGCGATATGCTTCCTTGAATCCAAGTGTTATGGATTTCTTCCAGCTGTTTCTCAAGGTGTTGTTTGTCCGCAAAAAATGTTGCCAAAGACTTCTCGATTCCAAGCCTTCAATTTGGTCTTGATAAATTTAAGCCTTGCTTGTAGCTTGAACATTTTCGTTCCTTCTACAGGCAGGGGTTCTTTCCACCACGTTTTAATATTGCTGGAGAAATCCTTGTGAGAAAGCCAAAATTTCTCAAAACGGAAAGGCCTGTTTTTAGGAGTACCCAAAATCGAGGCCTGCAGCATTATAGGCTAGTGGTCCGAGCCTCCAGAGGGGAGGATATCAGAATTTATAATGTTTCCTTCTAAGAGAATGCTTTCGGAAATCAGAAAGCGGTCCAACCTGGAGGCAATGAGCCTATCTCCTCCTCTTCTATTGGTCCAGGTGAAAGTGCCAGTTCGGGGTTGTACGTCCACTAAGTTGACAGTGCGAATGAAGGAGCTGAAGACTGTGGCATCATTGCCTAGTGCACGTATGCCTCCCTTCTTTTCATTGAGAGAGGTTATCATGTTGAAGTCGCCTCCATAAATGGCACTAGAGTTGAAGTGTCGCTGATGTAACTTGGTTAGATTGCTGAGTAGCATCAGTTTGTCCTCTTGTCACTGAGGGCTGTAAACATTGGTGAACAGAAAGGTTCCTTTATCCCCTATGAACTGCATTTCCAGGGCTATAAAGGTTTTGGTAGCTTCTGCATTAAGGAGATGAAGAGATTTCGGGGTCCAAAAAGTGGCAAGACCCCCACTCGTGCCATTTCCTCCTACTGCTAGGTATTCGAGATGTCTGCCTAGACGTTTACTCAGCTCATCCAATTTCTGATTCGTACATTTGGTCTCCTGGAGGAAAACCAAGTCCGATTTTTCTTGCATGATTTTCTTTTTCAGGAGCCTTTGTTTCCTAAGGCTACCTAGTCCTCTTACATTCCAGGAGAGAACTTTCATTGCTAATGAGTTCTTAAGATGAGAAGGAGAAAGCCTCCAAGGCTTTCATCTTTCCCGAATTAATCAACATCTGACCCAATTCATGAAGAGCATCATTATTGGGTGTTCTTCCTCATTTCCTCCTGTGCTTGAGACTAGCTTGTGTTTGGTGGAGAGTTTGTGATTTTACACCTAAGCCTTTGGTTGCTTCTCTGCCTCGTTTCATCCCATTCAATGCTGCATCCTGTCTGGTTAGGAATAGGTAGTTTACTCTGTTGATTTCTTCCTCTGGTATTTTGTCTATTCCTTTCTGTTTCCATTGCTCCACTATAGAATTCAGATCCAATCCTTCTTTCTCCAGAATCTCCCCTAATTCCAGGTCTTCCATGCCTAGTTCACTGAGGACCATGTCCTCATCCTCTTCCTTGGCTTTGTCTTTCGATGTAGCTGAGAGCGGATCTGAAGGCTTGAAGGGTTCCCTTGATTGGTTGCCTTGTTCTTCCATTCTGATGGCCTGTTGCTTTGCTGCTAGGGTTTGTTCTATCTTTTCGGAAGGAGAGTCTTCTCCTAATATTTCAAAGGTGTTCACTTTTCTGGTGAGCGGATCATTCGATTTAGGTGCATTTTTGCGATTGGCCCGATGTCTACCAGTGGGTCGAACAAAACCATCCGAAGCCGGGATAGATTTCTCTTTTGGATTCTCAGTTGGTTTATTTAGCGGGAATTCGCGTATTAAATTCCCATGTTTGTGACATTTCTTGCACCTGAAGGGTATCTGCTCGTAATCGATGGTCTGAAAATAGGCTTCGTCTCTATATTCCAACCATAGACCCTCATGTAGAGACCCATATACATCCATTTCAACACAAATGCGGGAATAGGAAGTGTACCTTTTTTGAAGAGTGGCTTCAGAAGCACGGACAAAAGTTCCCAAGGTGTTTCCAATCTATTCTAGCATTGCTGGTCTCCAATAATCTATTGGCAGAGAGAACAGTCGGATCCAAACCGGTACTTGGGTGAACGTTTCCTGTTCAGGCGCGAAGTTGGGTTTCTAGGGTTTCATGTAGAGGCCTGCTGAGGCGTAAAAGTATGGGCCTCCCTCAAAGATCCGATCCTTATCTTCCAGATTCGCGAAAACTACTGTAAAGAAACCCTTGGCGCCCAAGTGTAACTGCACATCTCCTCTCGATTTCCATACTTGCTTGATCCATTGACAGAGGGCTTTTTCACTGGGCCAGAAGCCTATGAACTTGCAGATCATAGCGTGAACGGACATGTGGTCCCTGTAAGCTTGTAGATCTGGGTCGTTAATGATGACCCTGAGGCTTTCGTTAGCCTTTGACTTGCATCTGCCTTTGTATTTTGGGTGGTTGCCGGTATCTCCAGACTCCTTTGCAGTTGATCTATTCAGATCTGGGCTGCTATTTGCATTGTTGTATAGATCTGTTCCTCCTTGCGGATTAGCTTCCTGCGAGGGTTGTTCAGGGGTTGTATCTAGATTTCTTGTGGTATCGTCTGTCGTATTGACTATGCGATCGCTTGGGATTGAGTTACCGCCCTTTGTGCGACTCCCGGTGGTTGAGGATCCGGTGATTTTCAGACCCTCCATCTGCCTCTTGCCCTTGTCTATTGTGACTTGCTTGAAAGTTGAGGCTCCGGGGGCCCCCGGTCTTCCCATCTTCTGAGCTAGCACGATGCCCCTTTGCCGCAGATCTTGGAGAAGATCTGGACTTCTCGCCAGTATTCTAGCTGGAGAGCGAAATCCTCTGCGATCCTAGCTTCAGATCTGACGCAGCTTCAGTCCCGCCTGTTCCTAGTTTGGTCTGCTATCAGTAATTCATGAGGAGAATTTAACATCGCAAATGAAGCCTTCTTAAATTCCCTCTGAGTCCTCTGCCA